>JBCEWC010005601.1:0-24619 GCA_038996855.1 Solanum aculeatissimum
ACATCAAAATGGAACATTAAGAACAAAAAAATAAATTTTGAATTTTAATCTTCTTCGAAATTGAAGCAGAGGTCTGCGCAAAATGGTGGCAAGAATGCCGGAAGGTAGCCAAATGAGGATGATGGAGGCAGTGATGGCACAAATACGTGGAAGAAGAAAGAAAAAAAAACTCAAAAATGACTAATAATGCATCTACTTTTACAAAACGGACTGAAGTTGGACTGAGTACTCCTAAATCACTATTGAGGACAAATGCTGCGTATTTACGGTCTTCCTTGAACTTCTTCCTCTACAGATTAATATACCACAACAACATTTGTAGTTATCCAGAGATTGATAACCATCTTGTAGCACTACTACCTATCATGGAAGTGTATATTCCATCAAACTTGATAGGAAATGCCATTGATCTTGGTACTGCTTATTTAATGTTTTCTCTCCCATTTACTTTTCCGTCTGCCATCTCGTTCTCTTCATTAAGGAGCTCTCACGCTCCTTACTGCGTGAGACTCACACCAAGTGCCAGGTAGGCGAAAAATGTTTAATAGGTTGAAATCCGGTTAGTTGAGGTGTCTACTAGGAACAAGTGCTATTTAGGTGTCTAGGTGAATAATGAAGATAACTTTAAGTGTTTGCGAATGACTTAAGCCTAAAATAAATCATAAAAACATTACTCATAAATTATTTCATTGAAGATAAAATGAAACTTTAAAGCCGAATTATTATTAAATATGAAAATATGTCATTTTTTGACACTTGACTAAATAGAAAAAAAAAACATAAATTAATACGAAGGAAGTACTAATTTTTATCATTTCAAAAGTAATCAATCACTAATACGCTTTTGTCGGAAACAATCTCTCTATCTTTATGTGGTGGTGATAAAATCTGCGTACATTTTTAGCTCTCCCAAACCCCACTTGTGGGATCTTCCCTGAGTATGTTATTGTTGTTATTTTCTTATTTTATACCTAAATAACTTAACTCATAATCAACTACTTGTCTCCTTTGTTCCAAAATATATGTCAAGCTAGTAAATATTTTTATTTCATAATAAATTTTATTTTAAAAATTCAAAACAAAATTAACCTACCATACCCATATATCCATCTTTTATTTAATTTTTTAAAAATATTTATCAAATAAAAATAATTTCATAAACTATAATTATAAAAAAAATATTTATCAATATCGAACCGAAATATTTCAGGTTTTTCAAGTTTAGTTCAATTTTATTTGGTGTTTTAAAAATAATTTTTTGGTGCAAACTAATAAAAAATAAAATGAGGACAAAATCATAGTACAAAACACTTAAAAACTTAAAATTATGTTAAGTGATAATGTGCTCCCATGGAACACTTATTGTGCTTAAAAAATTATATTTATCTTTGTTAAGAACTTGCGCCTCCAACTATTGTTGGAGGAAAACAAACACACATCCTTTATATAACATAAATAGACAAAGAATATATTTAAATTTCTCTTGAAAAATAATATTTCAAATTAACTATTTGAATTATAAATTTGTTGCTATTTTAATTTGTTTCATCAATGATTTAATTGCTAATTGATTTATATATATATATGTTTAATTTTTTTAAAAATAAAAGTTTGGTTCTTCGATACACTGAAGTTTCTAGACCCCTACACTGAACACCGAACCAAAGAACCAAACTTTTAAAAAAAAAACACCGATATCCAACCGAATAACCAAAGAATCGAATTAGTTTGGTTCGATTCAATTTTTTGATTTTTTCAATATTTATTCCCACCCCCTACTATGAGTACTCTACACATTGAGGTGGAAAATTTTAAAAAGTAGGTAATATTTCTTTTATTTCATGTTAATTGCATTTTTAAAACAATGCACACATAGTAAGAAAAAATATTCAACAACATAATTTGAAATATAATTTTCACTATTACACTTTATGAAATCATTAATATAATTTTGTTAATAGTGTAATTTATCTCATAAAAAATATAAAATTTCAATAAATAAAATAAAAAATAAATTGAATTTTCATCTTAAATTCTAAACAATTTAATTATTTTAAATAATAAAAAAAAGCTTAAAAAATTATTAATGTACAATAAATCTCCACCACAGATCCCAGAAGAATCCAAAAACATAGAAAAAGTCGAAAGCTTTGTTTTTGTCTAGATTCGAGAATCCAACCAAAAAGATGTAACCCCTAATTCCTTAAGGGCCACTTGAAGTTTCTAAACCACCAAATTGCAATAAAATCTTGAGGTGAATAGTAGGATAAGCCCCAGGCCAGATGCTGTGAATATCAATAATCAACCATAAAGAAGAGAGATTTTTTGATTCCAAAAAACTCAAAGTTTCTCTTCAAACATGGTTGAAGGTTGTCTTATGGCTTCTCATGGTTATCCACCTTGGTTTTCTTCACCTACAGAACACACCATAGGAAGGGTTTCTAAGGTAACCTAATTTTAAGACACTTTTATGAATTTTTTGAAATTTAGTTATTGATTAGTTGATGGGGTTTTATTTATTTCATGTTTCTTTGTGTCAATTTGTACTTATTTTGCTTTTCCTGGAACTTCTAGGCTTTGTTGGTGAATGGGGTTCAATTGTTAAGGAGTGGGATATAATAATGATTATTTTCTTCAAAAAAATAAAAAAATAATGAAAGAAGCAAGATTTGATCTTGTAGTCTGTTCAAGTGTGTTTTTGATCATTAACTTAATATTTTTATAGTTTTTATTTTGTTTCTAAATCTTCTCTATATATATACAGAGTCTGATTCCACAAGTTGCTAAGATGGTTGAAATGAAAAGATTAGTCATGCTAGTTAATGTCTTCCTTGCTTCCTTCAACCCTGGAGCACATATTATTGTTGGATTATCTGACTTGAAAAGGAAACAGCCCATGCTTATTATTTTGTTTTCCTATGATAGAAGCATATTTTCTGCAATTAGAGATGTGTAATTTGCATTAGAGTTGCAATTTTTATGGATTTGCTTTAATTTTGGGATATCAAGTGATATTCACCAACTATATGTCAAGTGTAACAATCTTATACTTCTGTGTGTATAACCGTTGCTTCTGATATTTGTTGTTCCTTGTTATTTAAAGTATTGTCAAGTTGTCTGACAACTGATGAGCAGTTATCACTTTAGTAGTCTACTCTGATCTTTAACAATCTTATGCTTTCTTTTTATTTGCAGGATAGTCTTTCTTTTTCCCCTATTCCTGGAGTGAATCAAGATATTGCGAAGTCAAGTTGTGCTAGCCTAAGGTTGAATCAGAGACTGGATTTATGGAAACCGATGAGTCAGTTATTGGCAGGCAATCCCTTTGTCAGGATCCTATCAACCGCCGAGGGATCAGAACTCATAGATGTGCGAGGTTTATATTTCACACTACCTCAAAATTTCGCTTAAATTTTGAGTTTGAATTGCTTGATTATCTTAGATGGATCCATTACTGCTCATGAAATCTTTTTAATACTGTACCATGCTGATAATACCATCTTGCATGTGGTGGTCTAAATGGAGAGAGAAAAACAACAGATACTTTGAGGATATCTCTATCTCAATCCAGAAAATAAAAAACAATTTCATCAATAGTATGAATTTTTGGTGTAAAGAAGAGGGTATAGAAGAAGTTCAACAATTAGTAGACTTTTTAGGACCTTTGTAACTACTGCAACTTTCTTCTGTTTTTTGGACCTATAATTTTTTGGAGGTTTCCAGCATACCTTACAGCCTAAGAACACAACTTTACATTTATCAAAATTACTGTACCATGCTGATAACCCCTCCTATCTTTTCCTGCAGACAATCACTTGAGCTCAGTGCTCTTGAGCTTTGGGATTGCTGAACAATGTACAAGGCAGGAGAAGTTTCTGAAGTACCTTAGGTCTGGTTCAAACGATGTAGAAAGCGGTGAAATAGATATGTCTATACTCTTTCATCTCATGGGGCCACTGGCACATGCGATAAACATGTATCAACAACAATTTTCTCCTTATCTCGAACAACAGTCTCTTGATGATAAGTCTCAGCCTTCTCTTGTCTATCCAAGTGCTGCACTTCACCTATGGGAACCTTCTTTAAATTTGATAGGACTCAATTCAGGAAAAATGATTCATTCTGATGGCCGCTTATTAGTTAGAGATGCCAGTGCTAGCATTGAGATGAAGGACATACTTTCAATTATCTCCGAGTTTTACTTCTCAAAGGACTCAATAAAATGCACAAAACACACAATGCTGGTTCCATACTTTGACAGGTAACAATAGTTTGTTTGCTTGAATTCTGCTCTAATAATTTTGTTGAGTAGATGTGCCAAGAGTTTTCTTGTTCGTGTGGTTTATCTTATCTTATCAAAAATAAAACTTATTGGGCTTCCCTCTTCTATATTGATTTTCCTCTTTGAACAAATGTAGCCCATGAAAGCTTTCGTTCTGGCTTGCAGCACCATAGGTTTGATGTGGTTCTGATATTTATATAGAGATATCATAGTTAAATTGTTATTTTCTTGAATAATTCAGTATCTCAGTTGAAGTGAGTTAGTGCCTGTCTCTCTGATGCTACACTAAGGTGGCAAAATGTGTTGCCAAAATATAACAGTAACAGTGATATGATCATCACAGATGAGGACTAGATTGGGAAGTAACTAAAATAGTGAAAATGAAGCCTCTACCATTATGAACAAGGTAAATGCTTGCATAGTTGCATACCATCTGAAGGTATAAATACAATGATGTGATCAAGATGATAGTAACCAGAGGGGCATGGGAGGTTGCATACACAGTAATTTTCCAAAGGAGTGTAGAAAAATCCTAGCGCGGAAGTAGAAAACTGCTAGGCGATTTCTTTCCATATGTTGTAGCCTTGGTGGACAAAGTTACCTAGTACCTGTTGCTAGTGGAAGGCAACATGTATCTAGTGGAATTAGTCGAGGTGCGTGCAAGTTGGCACTGAGACCATGGTTATCACAAAAAAATCCTTGTTTGGAAGTGAAGTGATATCCTAATTCAGTTAGAACCCCTAGGAAACAAAGGTTTTCATATCAGGTCAAAATAAGCAGCTTATCACGCAAACCATTCTGATCCTGTGGGAAAGGGTACCATTGAGACTACCTGGTGTACATCCTTTTATTCTGAGATGTAAGAGGCTCCAGATCTTCTGTCTGTATGTGTCTACCTTGGTAATTGCTTCTTGTGTGCCTATATGGGAAAGATATACGTAGGAGTTGTTTTCTAGTTGTTGCTATCTAAATATTAATGTAATGTAACCAGATTAAGCTTGGTTCATCATTGCAATGAGCCATCATCAAAAAACATTTTAGAAAGGAGCCAGCAGCATAACTGTCAAGGATTTATTAGCTTCTATTTGTTTGAACCTTTTAAAGAGGTGAAATTAGGAGATTATGCTTCAGAAGTCTGTAGATAATAGCACAAAGGATGATCAAGTTTGGGAGATTGAGGATGTCACAAATCGGTCTTGGGGTGAGCAACAACTCTTCTGCCTCTTTTACCTGGCTAAAAGGGGAAGTCATGGTCACTTGTGTATTCCCGGATTGGTACTTCTGTATACAAGAAATAGTTGAGTTACTGAGTGGAGAGTTGAGCTATTGATCCAAACTAGAGTTTTTTCTCAGAACCATCTTCTTCTTCATCAAGTGAGAGAGTACATAATCAGAGCAGTGCCACTCCAGCATGTTATTTCCCCGTCTGTTGATACTGAAAAGAATGTGTGTTTGATAAAGTGATCACAGCCCCTCAAGGTTTAAGTCAAGTTATTCACTGTGCAGGAAGACTTGCAAGACAAAGTCTAAAGGTGAAAATTCTGCTCAGAAACTTGACGTGAATGCAGCATCTCTAAGGAGGTATCAAGTTCATTTCATATACCATTATTTTCACGCTCTTTGTTCTCTTGGCCACATTTTTTGTTTAACGATATCTATGACATGGAAGTACTATTCAAAGATGCATCATATAATCTGTGCTTTGGAGTTTGTTTTTTTTAATTTTATATTTTCAACGATTATTTGACTGGTAACTGTAGCAGAATATGTTAAACATGCAACAAGGATATATATTTAGTGAAATATGACAATTTGACAAAGCAAATAGAGTTTATTACTCTGGAAATAAATATAGAAGCGACATAGTAGCTGAATGTACAATCCATGTTTCACATATCTAGGATCTGAGGTTTGGCCTTTGTATACTCTGTAGTAGTTTTCTTTAGTGAACAGTTATTTTACACGTCTACTAAAACCACCTGACGACAAGTTCCATATTTCTGCGGGAAGTATTCATAATAATTATTGCATATTATGAAGAGGGAAATGAAATCAAGGATTTAGTGGTCCTATCTCAATTTCTTTACTGTAACTAATAGGAAGAAAGAAATCTCAACTTTCATGTGTAATAGCAATCAGTTGCATGAGCATGTAATTTCTAGTTTACACTACCATGAAAAATCCTCTCTTACACGTTTACTCTTTTTGACAGTCCTCAGAAAACAAAGTACCAGACATCACAGCAGAGAAAGAGCAACAAGAGAGCAGTTAAAGAGAGAGAGATCTACAGGAACAATTACCTCCATGCATGTGAAAGCCTTCTATCCATAATAGTTAACAAGCAACGGCATGGGAAAACTGCAATACTTTCATTGAAGAAATCAGGCCCCCAACTTCCACAGTTTCTGACCACATTCTCTGCTAGCATTGCTGGAACGGGCATAGCTGTCCTTTTCTCTGTTGCCTGCAAACTAGCTTGTGGAAGAATGGTCTTGTCTGCGCCTAGACTGCTGAACACTGGTTTAGGCATTGGACTTATATGGCTCTCTTGGGCTGTCAATAATTTGAGGGACACAGTTGTGGTTATCAACAGAAGTTCAGGCAAGTTGGATATGATAGAGGATGACATGATGAATAATTTGGACAAAAATGTGAAGGAAATCTACTTGAGAGCTGCAACTTTACTGGCAGTCGTGGTGCTGCGGCTTGCTTGATTTCAAGAACGCAAGTGTAAAAACACATGGCACAGCTTCAGGGACGATATCAATAGCTGGTTTTGGGACATCCAACTGTAATTTAATAACAGAAAGAAATGGATTTTAACAGCATGAAACATTCAAAGTGAGTAACAAAGCTGAGGTCCTTCATGCTTGCTTGTCTAGTTTTTGTTGCAACGGATAGTCTTGTAAAATGATGTGAATAACGCTAGCAAGAGAGTGAGATGTGTAAGAAAGAATTTTGACATTATATTTACGACTTAATTTCAATTTTAATTCATTCAGACTAGGTTGGATATTTACTAATATTGAGGCCACAAAACGATGCTGAAGGCTGTGCTTTTTAAGGTTAAGCATACATCCTTTTTCCTTCTATCAAAATGATTTCAGACCAGTTGCTGGAACACAAAAAGGACATCAAAATGTTGAGATTTCTAGTGTTCGTATTAAGTTGTGCCCTGTATGTTTAACATCTAAAAAACAATACAAGGAGTATACACTTGGGTATTTATGTCTTACCCTTCATCTGCCCATCATTTTACCATCACTAGCAGCTACATAATGGAAGAGGCTGCTGCCTCAACTTGAAACAGATGGGTCATAGATGTGAAGGAAAGTTTAAGCCCATCAGACTTTGTAGAAACCAGATCATATGCAGAACACCTGAGGGACTGCAAACAAACAGCTAGAAATGATATACGATTTATTGTGTACATACCATCATACAGCATCTACCATAGAGTTCCTTGTGAGTGCAAAAAAGCATAATTCATTACACGGAAAAAGTTCATTATTTTTGGAGTAATAACTGCTGATGAACTATAAGATGCTACAAAGTGGACTCCTTTTTCAATATATTCAATTTCACAAAACATGGACTCTCGAGACATTGCAACAGAAAAAATGTGTCAAATGATGATTACATTAGCAATCGTCACGTGTCTTGTATTTCCGCAAGCAGCAATACGATTTTCATTTGTCAGCCCCTCTTGAGACAAAACCAGACTGAAACTGAGCTAGCATTTTCAGAACCCTCAGCTCAGCACTTTAGAAACAACCCCAGCACCAACCGTTCTTCCACCCTCTCTCAGAGCAAATCTTTGTCCTGAAAAATAACAGGTAGAATAGAACATAAACAATCAGATGTGTACTATTCAAAGAAATACTTTTCTTCAACAAGGTCTAAATAAATGCAGTAATGTAACTCGAAGAAATACTTAATTCTATCAATGAACAACAATCAAATCTTTAAGATATCTTTGAAACACATACAATACATGCATAATTATAAGGCAGCATTCAAAGAGAAAATAAGATGAGAAGAATTTTATTGAGGCAAGAAGAATGAATTCTTAAGTTGCAAAATAATCCAAGATCTTGCATTGTAATAGGTAGAATCAAATAGGGGTTTTTGGTTTTGGCCAGTTATTACAATATTTACACTAAACCAATTTTCAGTGAATCTACTGTGTTTAAACACATTTTTCCAAACCGATCCAATCATCTTGGTTTCTCTTTTGTTTCAGTTCTTAACTTTTGGTACTTCATTACTATGTTGCTTGGACTCTTCAAAAATGTCAATGGGTGCATGTCAGATTCTCCAAAAGTAGTGTATTTTTGAAGAATCCACAACCGAGTCATTGGTCCAAGGAAAGAAGGGTGCAACATGAAAGTGAAGAGTCCGCGTAACTTAGCTTCATTATGAGACGTCACATAAGAATATGAACATTACGAGGAATCACATTTGCTACATAGAATTAGGGGTGGCAATTGGGCAGGTTGGTTAAAAAAAGAGCAGGTATGGGTCAAGACAACAAACGGGTCAAGACCGAACCCAAATTTGCTTGGGTCAAAACGAGTTGAGTAATGGGTTATAGAGCGGGTCAAGACCCAACCCGACCCAACTTTTACTTACTTTATTTTTGTTCTTTTTCAATATTTTAGTACTTAATTAAATTATATTTTTCTTTATTTTGGCTATATAAAACATATCAAATTAAAAAAAAAAGTGTTTTAAAAATATTTTGCCAAGATCTCTCTCGAGTCAATTCGGGTTGAATATCAACCCAATTTTAAATGGGTTGAAATGGGTTGGGTTGAGCTGAATTGAGCTAATAAATGGGCGGGTTAACTACAATGGGTTGGGTGGGTTGAACGGGTTGGGTTTAATTTTGCCACCCCTACATAGAATACAATCTTTAATATGTTTGATTTTATATTATATTAGAAGGATTATATGTCTAATTTATGTCTGGTATTTTAATACATATATCATTGGGAACCCATCTTTATGGGGAAAAAACAAGTAAATCGGTCCAGTTAGGTTCAGTTCTCAGTGTTGTTAAAAATATTTGACACCCCCAAAATCAAATTCAAAAACTATATGTCAAATAGGTTTCACTGTACATTAAGGTTAACAGGATAGGAACTTCAGAAAAAGTGGAACATGGCGCCGATTCATGTGATATGCGAATCCAGTTGTTTTAAGAATGAGATTGATTATCAATAGTCAGGAAAATATTGAAGGCAAAGCAAATATTCCCTCAAGTAAGATGATGATCTCTTCTTTATCAGGGGGAAAAAACATAACCAGGCTAAGCACAAGTCAATATAAGGCACACCAAGGAATCTCCAGATCTCAATAAAATAGCATCACTTAGTAATTGACAATGACCATTTCAAAAATATTATCACTATGTAACTTCAAGGGGAGAAAAGGAAAATAAGTACAATCACAGATGGACCATTCCTCCACAGATAAGCAAAAATCACAAAATGATTTATAGCATACAAATACCTGTTTCAAGAGGAACTGGAGATATCAGCTCAAAAGTAGCTGTAACATTATCACCGGGCATAACCATCTTAACATTTTCAGGCAACTCCACTTTACCAGTAATGTCAGCAGTCCTCAAGTAGAACTGAGGCCTATAGTTTGAGAAAAAAGCAGTGTGCCGACCACCTTCATCCTTAGTTAGTACGTATATTTCTGCCTCAAATTTCTTGTACGTTTTCACACTACCAGGTTTTGCAATCACCTATAGACAAAATACTATATCAGATGCAGGAAGATACACATGTACATAGGTACATTATTCAGTTAATAGATCAGATTTTGATTTCACGAAACATCACATTATCAGACTTGAACAAGTGTGACATGGCAAATAGCAAAATACGCCACATAACTGTATGATTCTACTCTGATACCAAGCTACTCTTAGTAAAATTCTAGGGGACAAACAAGTGACTGACATAAAATGTAGAACAAAACTGAAAGCAGAAGGAACTTTTACAACTTTCACAGGTAAAACAACTCCATAGATAATGTAGAAAAAATTCCAAGACATTTTATGAGTCACACAATGAAATTCGGACTTTTTTTTTTTTTTGATGAAGAGAAATTCGGACTTACCATTCCTCGTGTAATATCTTCTCGTTTTAAGCCACGTAGAAGAAGCCCAACATTATCACCAGCCTGATTAAGAAAATAGAGCAGAATAAGAACACATAATAAGTGATACATGAAAACTATTAGAAAGTTGCATGGATTGACTCAAATCCTTACTTGACCATGATCCAAGATCTTCTTGAACATTTCAACACCAGTCACGGTAGATTTTAAAGTTCCCTACAAAAAGAATGATAACATGAACAAGTGCAAAGAAAAGCACAAATCATATTTATTATATGAAAGCACAATAATGCCATTAAACATACAAATAAGGGAACACAATTTCTCAAAACTGCACATCCAGCTAAGATTAAATTAAGCATCTTCATCATTACAATAATAGCTAACCACAACCTACTTGCTATTACAAGTGGTCTGCCATTAGAACTGACGTAAGTCTTAGGGAATAAGAGAAACAGAAGAGCTTCGAAGGGATAGAGAACCATTATGTGTACTTGAGGAATACCCTCTCATTCCTAGTTTCTTTTTGGTGCACTCATGAAGTTTCAGCGGGTATCTATTATTTTGCTTGTATACAAGAGATTTATATATACCAAGTAAAAAAAAATTACTCTTAACTTGAAAGATTGTGAAAGACTACATACAATAACCCATAACATCAATAAGGTACATGAAATTAAATTTTTATTAATCAGGCATGGCATCATTGATCCTCAGGTTTCAACACAGTCAAATAGAGAAGGCGGATCGGAGTCTAGATCACTAGCACAGGAAATCTGGAACATGTTATGAACCAATATATTCTCCCCCAAAAGAAAGTAGGTAATAGAAACATGTTATGAACCAGTATATTCTCCCCCAAAAGAAAGTAGGTAATAGAATAACTGAATTCGATAACAGCTAACCTGCATCAGCCCTAAAATCTCCACATCTTCTCCAACTTTTATTGTTCCCTGTTCAACACGGCCAGTAGCAACAGTTCCACGTCCCTTCAAAACATTAACAGCAAAAGATCAGTATCACATTAGAAGCAAGGTTCAAGTATTATTATTTTTCCTCTTTTGCAAATGAAAGATGAACTGCTGCAAAAAAAAAAAAACTATTTTCTACTTTCGAGCAAAAGGGTTGTACTAAAATGAGCAGAAATAGTACAAAGGCTGTGAATATATGGTTTTTTCAGCACTAAAGATAGTACAGAATTTTCCCCTACAAATGGCTGGAACAGTTCCCAGTTGAACCAACAATTTCAGTAATCTCCAAAAATATTACAGTGTTATCAATGGTTTTAAGGTTCTAAAACCCTATGCATAGATGCATAGAGCCATAAAGCCATATAACCAATTCAAAGTTAGAGATAAACCTCAAAATGAAGTAGAATTCAAGGGACCGGAAAGAAACTGAAAAGAGCAAAGTAGTTTTCCCTGATCTCAGGCTAAACACGAGCTACTAGAGTATCAGATTACCTGAATTGAGAATACATCTTCTACTGGCATTAAGAACGGTTTATCAAGTTGACGCACTGGATCTGGAATGTATTCATCTACAGCATCCATCAACTTTAAAATAGCTTTCTTTCCAATTTCTTCATTAGTTCCCTGTAAAGCAGAAAGAGCTGAACCACGGATGATTGGAATTTCATCCCCAGGAAACTTGTAGAAACTAAGCAGTTCTGCAAGAAAGGAAATCTCGCATAAGGAAATGAACATAGCAAAGTCATGATAGCTCCAAGCAAGTTACCAGGACTTCAACTTCTGCATAAGTAATATTACAATTGACGCAAGTACTAGAAAAGCTGGCGCACCCCGAAGCTCCATTTCAACAAGTTCCAGCAGCTCAGGATCGTCAACAGCATCAACTTTGTTTAAAAAGCAGACAAGAGAGGGTACACCGACCTGCAAAGTATAAGAAAAAGCAACAATTAGAATCACCAAAAATAGTCTTTTTCAGTTATTTTTCTGGTCTATCCATGATATCCACCTGGCGGGCAAGAAGAATATGTTCCTTTGTTTGTGGCATAGGTCCATCTGGAGCAGATACAACTAAAATACCACCATCCATTTGGGCAGCTCCAGTAATCATATTCTATCAATTAAAGCAAGTGATTAGCAATTGAATAAACAGGAAGTTCAAGATTATTAGAATTTTTCAGAGCAACTTGCAGTCTGTTATTAGCATTAACACCATATGTATATCTTTACTATTTTTTTGGTGCAACGTGGCTATTGCAAATGATATAGACACCAAGTTGACTTCTTGAGCTTATTATATAATCAGTATTTACCCATATTGTAAATATTTACAGTACTTGTTGCTGACATTACTACAATACTTTTTACAATTAGAAAAGGATGTTTAGGGGAAAATAGAGTTGCAATTATACTTGGCATTATTTTCTAACATCAAGCAGCAAAAAATAGCCTCCCAGGAAACAACCTCTCTACCATTGAGGTAGTGGTAAGGTCTACGTACATTCTACCCTCCCCAGACCCCACTGGGTATGTTATTGTTGTTGTTGTAAGCAACAAAAAATAGCCTGAATCCAGTGATGTGTTATATGTCAAATTTTGCTCTAAAGAACCAAACAGATTCATCTTTAGGGAGGGAGTGTTAAGTTACTATTATGTATCGTTACTATTATGTATCAATGCAGAACTTCACGACTTGACTATGTCTTCATAAGTTTTTTTATCTTCGACAAAAGAATCAATCACCACAAGTAACAACATAAGATTTGACCAAGAGAGAATGAAGGGATATGATAAAGGAGAACAAGAATGAGAACAAGTTAAACTATCTCTCACTTCAGAGAAAGATTTTTCATAATCTCACCAGTTGCTCTCAAATAACAAATTGGCACTGTTGCCCCCAACTAACACTACGCTTCTTGTTCAGAGAGCAGAAAGCTTGAAGAACCATTAAACAATGAAACACCGATAAAAGATCTCATCAAGAAAGAATTAAAAGAATTTGATACTCACAAATCACAAGAAAGTAGTACCATAATAGTGCCTTTTACATTAAGTACTCCTGCATAAGCCAAAATTTCCACACCAAACCATACTTTTTCAATTGGAGAAAGTGAAGCTCAATGAGGCACCTTCCTCTCACAATATTAGTAAGAAAAGTTGGATGATGTCTACCACTTGGGGAACTCCATTGTGCCACAACATTTTAGCCTCTAAAAATACAATTCCTTCCATTTAATTTGAATTGACACTCTCTACTTTGCAACATCCCAAAATGTATTAATCATTATACCATCTTATTTAATTGTATACCTCTAAATAAATTTTGACAAATCACGTTTCGGTTATTTTTCAATTACTACAAATATAATATACAAGTCACAATTAACAGCTTAAACTCAGTAATTAATCACTAGTATAGATCAAAGGGGACAATATTTAAGGTAATGAGGATAGATGGCCTAATATCATGAATTTCCTACTTACTTTAATGGTTTTTCACCAGGAATAATGCAAATGGAGACATTAAATACTATAAAAGAACAGAACTTATAGTTTTCAAGTAGTTGACTAGCTTCAGTCTTCATTCACACAAACTTTTGATCTTAAGGAAACTAAGTAAATCCCTTAATTACTAGCTTTCATGGTTGGTGAAATAAACTCTCAACCGGGTACAATTCACAGTTCAGGAAAGACATAACTAAATACTCCTGCAGCAGTGGCGATATGTAAAACATGGTGAACAAACACATTGCAGCAAAATAGGTAGGTTTTGCATCTCACTTTAACGTAATCCGCATGTCCTGGGCAGTCAACATGAGCATAATGTCTTTTAGCCGTCTCATACTCCACATGGGCCTACAAAAACATCAGCTAAAGCGTTAAATACAAATCAAAATTTAAAAATATATTGCATCACTAAGGAAGGAGAATTATCCCCTACCGTGGCAATAGTAATTCCTCTCTTTTTCTCTTCAGGGGCTTTGTCGATTTCATCAAATGCAATCGCCTTGGCCTTTCCTTCTTCTGCTAGGACCTAGACAACGCAAAGGTGCTTATCAAGCAACTGGTAGCTTATATAATGTGAGTCGAAAAGAAAAGGAAAACATTAAAAAAGGGATCTAAAAATCATTCCATAATCAATATCTTTCTATACAATCTTCAAAAATTAAAATCTGATTTACTGTATTTCAAACTTTAACGTAACATTTTCTATATGACCATTTACTCCACCGACATTACACTAATCAATTTAACATTTTTAATCTCCAAGTCCCCGTCAAATTCCTTCATATAAAATTAAATAGAAGCAGTAATAAATACATAATGTCTGATCAGACCAACCTTTGTAATTGCAGCAGTAAGAGTAGTCTTTCCATGATCAACATGGCCAATAGTTCCCACGTTTACATGAGGTTTTCTGCAGGAACCCATATAATAAAATTAGATATTACTACGCAAAATTCAGCTTAACCTCAAAACCCACTTGCCGGACTACACTAGGTATGTTACTGTTGTAACGAAAGTTCAGCTTAAAAGGATCAAAATGGCTACAGTTCAGGAAGCGAGAAATGGCTCACATAAAGAAGGAATTCAAAAGAAACATACTACATATTTATAGTAAGTTTAACTATGTTGAGTTACTGTAGATGAAATTTTAAGCTTACGTCCGAGTGAAAGTGGCCATGGATCTCCACCATGGGTTAGAAAGAGTGGAAGCTTCATTTGCACTAAGCGTTTCCGAGAGTGAATACTGAGTGGAAACTGATCCTCCTCTACAACATGAGTAGATTTGAGGAGAGAGTGAGAACACGCGCTTCGAATTGGGATTTCTGAAAGCGACGGACGCCATTGAAGAAGAAATGGGGAAGCTGGAAATGGCGTTTGGGGGTTTTTTTGAAGGGTTTAGGTATTTTGTGTTTCTCCGGCTGTACAGCAGGGTTTTACTTGGAAGGTGATAAAAACGACGACGTTAGAGTACTTGCCTACTTGATGGGCTTCGGGGCTAATCATATGCTATGGGCTTTTTCTAGTGTAGGCAGGCCCATGAGATAATCTACTCACCAAAAAATGGATTGGCCTTGATTTTTCACCCCCAATAAAAGTTACAAAAATACTCATTTTTTAATTTTAAGTTGACCAATTTATTTTTCTGTCATTTTCTTTCTTGATTTCCTTTCTTGCCCATAAGGCATAAGTAGGTATTGTTTTAAATGCAAGAGTTATAGCGTAACTCAGAACTTATATTGAGCACAATAGTGCAACATCTTGATGGGGCATAAGTTACTCTTATTGTTGCCTCTAAATCAAGTGTTTTAGTGTATTTGATAAGTTATACTTACATTCAACAACGTAAGATCTTGCCTATAGGGCAGAGTTATTTTTTAAAAACTTATACAAATTGTTTGTTAGATCCATAATTAAAATAAGAAATTTTTTTATAAATATTTTTTTCAATAAATAACTCAAAGGCAAGAGTTATAACATGTTCAATAAGTTATACTTACATTCAAAGGTACAAGATATTGCCCATCAGACATAAGCAGATATTACCTCAAAGGTAAGAGTTATAACGTATTTAAAAAATTATACTGAACACAATAGCGTAACATATTGCCCATGAGTATAAGTTACTCTTGTTGTTGCCTCTAAGTCAAAGCTTTTAATGTTTCTGATAAGTTATACGTACATTTAGCAGTGTAAGATCTTGTCTATAAGACACAAGTTATTTTTTATGAAATAGTTGAGAGACAATTTTGTCTCAAAATAAATTTTTAAAGGAATTGGGGGCATTTTTGCAAAGTCACCCTTATTGGGAGACATTTTTGCAAAGTCATCCTTATTGGGGGCATTTTATCAACATCATCCCCTAAAGGGGGTATTTGTGAACTAAACTCTTTTACATTAGGTTGAAGTAGGAGTGTCAAATGGACAAGTTTGGTTGAAATTGAGAATGTCAAAATGGATTAAAATAAAATTTGAGTTGGGTTATGACCCGCCCAAATTTATTTTTGGCTCAAACGGATTGGGCTAAAGTTCAGGTTTGGTCATGACCCGTTCAATCTCAATAACTTTAACATATTATTATTTACTTTTTATAAACCACAATTTAAATTTCAACTTAAGAAAATATAATAAAAAGTTACAAATAGATAGACAAATTATAGAAAATATAAAATAGATATAAAACATACATTACATCAATGCAAGTAAAGAGCCTTAGAACGGGTTGGAATTGGAGATTAAATTTGACGAAATTGAAGATTCTTTCAAAATGGGTTTAGACTTGAATGAGTTGCGATCGAACCCAATTCAAATCATCTTGAGCCCAACTCATAGAATTTTAAACGAATTGAACAGGTTAACTATATTTGGGCTCATTTTGACACCTTTAGGTTGAAGTGTTTTTTATATCGCCATTTAATTTAGGAAAAAAACATGATATGGCTATCTCACAAAAAATAAAAGACCTAAAATAACTCAAATTTAAGCAAGTGACCCGAAATGGACCTTAGATCTAAAATAAAGCTAACTTGAATTGAGAGTGAGGGTTTGCATGCATTAAATAAAAGTACAATTTTAAATCAAGATTTTGCATGTCCTGAGTAAAGATGATGACTCTCAATTCATAGATGAAAGATTAATTTAAATTAATATTATATATGTATTTTATTAAGTCCAAGGGATTGTATTTGAGGAAAAATATTTTCAAGAGACGATGCATATTTTAATTAGTTTTGATAAAACTGAGCATTGAGTTTAAATGACATTTTGAGTAAATATCTTGATGACGATATAAATGATTTTCAAAATATATTTATTGATGAAAGATGATGTTGATGTTTTAAGATGAATTTGATGTTTACATTAAAGCCCAATGAGACTTGATGAGATATTTGTGGGTAGTTTACCCACTTGATAGATATGAACACATGTTTTGGTAGTAGTATTGAGTGTCGATTTAGGTAAGAGTATAAATAACTCAAATTCTATAAACTATGGCGCCAACATAGGATGAGAAAGGGATCATACCTCTGAAGTCCCTATAGAGGTTTTTATTGGATCCATTGATGGGATGTCCTCTATTCTGGCAACGTATTAGATGGATGTGACAACAACAACACTTCGTTGTATCATCACTCACTCATATGGTGATGATTGTCGGTTAAGAGAAACTCCCACTTACTAATTGGATGTTTTAGCATGAGTTGCATATTATTGAGTTTATTTTCAAAGCATGACTGTATTCTTAAACTTGCATGTTTTACTGAGTTGAGTTGAGTAGATTATTGAATTGAGTATCTTTGATTATGTCCTTTCCTTTCCAACCATTTTACATACCAATATATTCAATGTATCGACGTTCATTTGGACTGCATTATTTTATGATGCCGAGACAGGTATTAGAGGTCATCAACAAGTGTTTTATTGAGAATTTTTTTGCATTCAACTGATTGGTGAGTCATCTCCTACATTTGGAGGATACCCCACTTATCTTTCTTGCTTTGAGTTTAGCACTTTCATTTTGAATTGAGGTAGTCATAAACCTGTCATTGACACTATCTGGATGCTTAGAGATAGAGGCTTCATAGACAATGATGGATTAGAGTTGATGTTTCATTTTTAAATACTTGTACTCTTCAAACTATTTTTACAATATTGAATTGATTTGGATTATCGATTTTTAGACCTTATTTTATTGAGTCATTGATTGATGAGTCCACTAGAATGTTCCTTGTAAATAAACTGAATCTTTCGTTATTGATGAATGAGTGGTTGAGTCAAGTGGTTCGCTTGGGGACCAATAATAGTTTTTGAGTATTAATCACACCAAGGGTACCCTCCCGGAGTGTGACATTGAGAAAGAGGTGGGAATGTGAACGAATGTATTGAGGGATTTTGAATTTTTTTAGAATTGGTAGAGAATATTTGAGAATAAGTAAAAATAAGTTGTGTACTTTGGTAAAAATTCTAATTGAGAATGTTAAAATGGGTTGAAATACACATGGAGTTGGGTTATGACCCATCCAAATTTACTTTGGGCTAAAACGGATTGACCTAAAATTCAGGTGGGGTCATGACCCGTTCAATCTCAACAACTTTAACATATTATTATTTACTTTTTATAAACCATAATTTAAATTTCAACTCAAGAAAATAAAATAAAAAAGTTACAAATAGATAGATAAATCAAAGAAAATCGATAGAAAACATACATTACATCAAGGGTAAAATTTAGAAATCCCATACTATAAGAGACAAATTTCAATTTATCCCTATTAGTTTCAATATTACCAAAAATCTCTAAAAAAAGGTGCATTCGTGATACATAAACAACCATTTGTTGATACTTGCGAAAATATGGCAGTTGAGTTTTATAAGGAAACTAAAACTCAATCAGTTATTTAAATCCCAAGATTCACGCTAATTAACCATTAATCAAGGATATTCTCAATGTAAGGTAATTGATTTGTTGCAAATCAGTTTATTTGTGATAGTAAAATTTCTTGTTGAATAATTATGAATTATTTCTTGTATATATAAAAAAATATTATTTGTGTTTATTAAGATAGTAGGTAAAAAAATTATATGGTAAAAACTTACTCTTTCTGTCCGATTTTAGCTGTTATAGTTTTTATTTTTAGAGTCAAACCATATAAATTCTGACTAATATTTTAAGATATATTTTTTGATCATATTTATGTGAAAAAAAATTGCAATCAATAATATTTTTCAACACCAAAAGATGCGATATAGTGAATATGACTGCTCCTTTCTTAATCAGAGGTGTCGAGTTCGAACCCTGTGTCCAAAATCTGAGGCACTTACTTTGATTTTATAGATAAGAAAAGAATGAGACGGTGATGTGCAATCTAAAAAGTGTTTTCTTATACCGTCCAAAAATGTATTTTTCCATTCATATTTTTTTTTATAACCCCAACAAAGACACATGTCATATATTTCCTACCACTTCTAAAATGACAAAAAAACAAAAAAAAAAAATTGGTTCCAAAAAAAAAAAATGTTGTTCCTTCAAGTTGGAAGAATCAAAGAAAAAATGTGAGAGCATTTTGTAAGTATTCGTTTCATATAATATTGGCAACAACCTATCTATCATTTATCCAACAATAATTTATTCTTTCTTCACCTTGTTTTCCAAGTATTTCTTTTCTTTAATTACAAATTAAAACGGTGGGATATATTACTTTTTACTTTATTTTTTCTATTTATTTAGCGTCTTCATTTATAACCAAGGATGAAAATAATATGTTATTAGCAGTTCAACATAATTCAATAATTTTGAAATATATATAAAATTTAAGTTTTAAATAATTTATCGACAATTTAATACCTTTTTATAGAAAAAAAATATAAAAATATAAAACTCATAAATTCAAAATCTTAATTCCGTCCGTCTCTGATGATCCTCGTCGAGTCTCCAACACAAAAGGCTTAATGCTACTTTTGGACTTTGAGGCCAAATAGCATCTGATACTATTTGGTGATTGGTGACGATTATTTTTATTACGAAGACACTGTGACGTACATCCAATTAAAGCTTTACCAAATTTCACTTTCTTAATTATTTAATATTTATACTAATATAATAAATACTCCCTCCGTCTATTTTTACTTGACCCCTGTATTATTTTAGGATGTCCAACAATACTTGTTCAGTTTATGAAATCAAGAGATAATTTTACTCTTAATTTCTAATTTACCCTTGTCATTAATTATAGTTTTTTTCCTATTACATTTTTCAATACATTATATTAATTATATTCAAAGGGCGATTTGGTAAAATTACCCCTATCATTTACTACTTCTTAATCCCTGTGCCAAGTCAATAGGGGCCAAGTAAAGTTGGACAGAGGGAGTATATACAGATACCTATCTTACATTTTATTATTATTATTATTATTAAATCATAGTTAAATAATATTTTCAGTAATCTATTATAGTATAATATGTTGTTTCTTGTATTTTGATTATTACAGTAATTTGTTGTTGTTGCTGCTCTCTTTTAATAGACTTTGCATTGTTTTTTTTTGTAACGTGTTATATTTTCTTCTTTGTGTCTCAAATTCTATATTTGAGAGGATGGTATTTCAGAAACAACCTCTTTACATCTACGATATAGTGATAAGGTCTATGTACGTTCTACTTTTATAAGACTTCACTTACAAAATTTTACTGAATATGTTATTGTTTCTGTTTCTATCTTACTATGGATGAGTACATCAACACATGTACTCATAATCTTTTTGTTAATTAGAAAAGTTATAGGAAAAGTAATTAAGGAGAATATGATCCCCCTTAATGACTATCTAAACCTTGTGTGGAATCTTGAAGATAATTTGTCTTCTAATATGGCCCGTAAGGAATATCTTCTTGAAATTTTAGTCCCAATGAAATTAAACAATTCACACATGATTAAGGTCAATCCTCTTATTTATTTGTTCTGTCCAACCCCTTTTTTCCCACCATGATCATCTCAATGATGAACAAAGAGATGAGTGAGTCCCAAGGGCAAGGTGTTTGTGAAAAGATTTTCAAATTAGCAGTGAATATAAGTCCAAATGTTCGATTATTTCGTCGAAATTCTCCACAATTTTCTACTACTACAAAGCCAAAAATAGATCATTATACTGCTAATCAAACTACCATGTCCAAGCCAGTTGCCATTGCTGATCATCAAAACTTGTCTACTGCCTCCAACAATATGGTAAAGTTGAATTGCTTCTCCATTTATTATGATCATGTCTGAAAATCTCTTTTAAATCGACGTTGTTCTGTCTAGATATTTTAAATTTGTTATAAAGAGCATGTTATAGTAACATGAAAAAATATTCAAAGATAACTTGATCGTTATAGTGAAACATTGTTATAAAAGGTTTGACTATACCTATACGAGTCAACATGCATATGATTTTTTTTTAGGTGGGTTTACAAAAATCACATAGTATAAAGAGTTAATTACCATTTTTCTCTACCCTTTTTCAATATACAGAAATCCCTTAAAAAATATGGCAATTCAGGTACATTAATTTAGAAATTCGGATACATTAATTCAATTCCAGATACAAAAATTAAGATTTTTAAGTATCGGTAAGTAACATTTAAAAAATGATACATTGAACATAGAGATAATTTAAGAATCCGAATTAATGTATCTGGATTATTGAATTAATGTATCCAGATGAAAAAAAGAGATTTTTGAAATTTTTGAGAACAGGGGGAATAATGAAAACTATGATAAATAAAGGAATGTAATTAGGTAAAAAAAATCCTTTTTTTTTTTCCATCCAAAACCTCTTACCATTTAACAACATGGTAAATTGCATGATCATGTATATGTTCTACAAAAATGAAGCTTTTTCTTGAGATTAGTTTGTTAATTATATTATGTCTGAACAGGTGCTCGTTGAGTATAATCACATTGAAGGAGACATGAATAGTGCAACAATTCACAAGTTTAAGGGTAAATCTATGAAAGGTTTGAACATGTTAACTATAGTTCATCATGATGAAGGTCCCCCTAAGGATGATAATGTTAGGTTTTCTAATTATATTAATCATGTGAAAAACAAGATGAGAAATATGACTAGTTTTGATGATGATAAAGTCACTCACCATTCCAACAAGTTGAAGATTAATTAGAAGTACACACAACAATGAAGGAGCTGCTTCAACAATATTTAATTTCCTCAATTATTTATGTATAATTTTATATATTTTCATTAAATAAGGAAAAATTTGTTGGGTGATATATATATAATACAAAAGATTGAATCTTAGAAAAAGGAAGGAAGCTTTTAATGTTTGGTATATTATAAGAAATGACTTTCATATATTGCTTTGTTGTGCTAATTTATGAGACATGTATACTTTACTTTTACTCTGTCCCATTTTAATTGAATTTGTGAGACAATGTACATAGATTAAGAAAAAAATATTCAAAGACAAAATTTAAATCATATTTTTTACTATTACCCTTTGTAAAATAATAAATATATAGTGTAATTTATCTCCTAAAAAATATAAAACTTCAATAAATAAAAGAAAAAATATGGAGGAAAAAATTCAAACATTCGTCTTGAATTTTGAACAATTCAATTATTTTGAATTTTGAAACGCCCCTAAAAAATTCAATTAATTTAGAATGAAGGGAGTATATCTTAAAGGACTTTTGATGGGATTACCATTTATTGTGCACTATTATTTATTCTTCATAATAAGCTAAGCCTAAATATCATACCAACCATCATAGAGACTATATTAACACCCTCTCTATTCAATTTTACTTTATTAGAAATAATTTTTCATTAAAAATTATACACCAATTTATATGAATATCATTATAAAATACAAATTTCATTTATTATTCCTTAAAATTGATATGTAAAGTTTGTTATGAATAAGTAAAAGTGAATAAAGAAACTATTTTTCTTATTTGTCCTATATTAGTTATTCACTTTTCCTTTCACACATCCTTAAAGTCATAAAGTACTAAATAAGAAGGGTATTTTTATTAATTCACTCCTTATTTTTTAAAAAGAAAAAACTTTACAAACTTGTTACACTTTTAAAAGGAATTAATTGTAAAGGTAAAATGAAAAAGAATAATTAATTTTATCTTGATGTTGTAAATTGACAAATAATTAGAATAACTATTTTTAATAATACTGACAACTTGAGTGAAGTTGTGAGGTTAAATGAGAGTGCCAAAGATTAATTATTTTCGGGATGACCAAATGTAAGATCAGGATACCACCTATGTGGTGTAGTGAGTGAGACTACTTCTTTCATAATCAGAAGTGTTGAATTCGAGCCTTTGGTATGAAAAAATTGTTGATAAAGAGTGATTCCCCTGAATGAGGTCCTACGCAACATGAATCCAAGTTAGTCAAATTTCAATGCGGCTATCGAATACCAGATAAAAGATAAAAATGTAAGAACAAGAGAGTGGCATCGTGAAGCTTTTACTCTCTCCATTTATTTTGAATATACTAGTTAAGTCTATATGCTTTGTACGCGTGTATCAAATTAATTAATAATAATTGTATATATATAAAATATTATTGTGTGTACGTTATATCGTTAAGTACAAAATTGTAAAAATAATGTAAAACATATATGATTAAAAGTGTAACTAAAGAGAAAAATGATTATTCACCATCATACTAATAATTAAGGAGCAAAATAAAATGTATTGAACAAAATTTCATTATGTAACAACCTATCTTAAGATCAGAAGTCCATATCGTCAAAATACAGGAGAGATATTAGGTATACAAATAAACATGTCTTACATACTAGTGAAGCGTTTTAAAGTCGTGCGGCCCTAGGCCCAAAGCGAACAATATAACTAGCGGGTTGGATCAGATGGTATCAGAGTCACTCTTGTGTAAGTCTTGTCGATGTGGGTCAGAGTTCAACTGAGTTTAGCCAAATTCCGATCAAGCGGAACAAACCTTAGTGCTGAGTTCAGGCAAATCCATACAGTGGAGCAAACCTCAGCAAGGACGCTGAGTCCATAGAGGGAGGTGTATGTAACAACCCATCTTAAAATGAGAAGTCTCACATCGATAAAACGTAGGAGAGATGCTTAGCATATAAGTAAACAGGGCTTACCTACTAGTGACGTGTTTTGAGGTCGTGCAGGCCCAGTCTCAAAACAGACAATATCACTAGTGAGTTAGGATAGTTACAATTATTGATATCAAAAGTAAAAAATATGTTAGTATTGATACTCGAAACAAGCTCTAAACAATAAGATAAAGGGAAGACAAACTACATTATATGTGAGTATAATAATATAACACAACTACTTATAGAAAATTATAGTAATAACATAATGGATTATGACAAAATAGAAGAGGACAAACTAGAGTTGAAGAAAACTAAAAGTCATGTGCAGGGTAGGTGTAATCTGTTCTTTTCGATTGAGCAATTTTAATCCAAATTCAGTGATTTCAAATGCTAATTTATGTGATTTTTCAAAAAGAACGCGTTGGTAAGCTCGGAAACTGATTTGGGACCTTCATTTGAGGAAAAATTGTGATTTTAGCAGCTACCATATTCTATTTGTGGGGTCCATCCCCTTTTTTTTGTTTTTGTTTTTCCAAAATCAACAATGGCGGCAAATCAACAATGGCTGCTTTTCAAATCAACATTTGCTGCACCAAACATTTGTCATTGATGTCATCAGTGACATCAAGAGGACAAAATGTTCTCT
>JBCEWC010005602.1:0-24618 GCA_038996855.1 Solanum aculeatissimum
TGAGTGTAATGATGCTATGATGGCTTGATCGAGGGTCTTCGGGTTCTCTTTCGCCATGTCACATCTAGGCCCCCTATCCGGGTCATAACACCTGTACCTATATTTTGATATAATATATGCATAAAGTATGTTTTAGTACTTTTAAATATACTATGTATGTGGGAATGCAATACAATATAGATAAATAATATCAATAATTACATATTAATGATACATGAGCGAGGACACACATATAAAACCAAAGTAGAGAAAAAATTCAACATACCAATATGCCATGAGTGATATGGTGCATGGGATCATAAAACATCAACATATATGGAAATGTCACTATAATCAACAATAAGACCATACAAGCTACAACATGGAATCTTAGTATTGCCCCTACAATCGAGAAAGAGGATCCTACTTGCCAAGGTAGGACTATACATGTCATGTCATAAGCTATATGGATCCACTAACAATCCATATTGGAAACATCATTATTTCTGTAGTGGCACATAGTTATTGGACAATGAGATTTACTTTTAATGGGTCATGCCTTAACTAATGGGTGAGCTATAATCCAAGGTCTTCTTGGTGCTAAGTAAATATCCCACGAAATACATATTATATACATATAGTCATACTTGCATGAATCATCATAAGTCATTATAATTTAACATTATTCATACTTGTACATCATCATCAGATGCTTGATCACAGTCTCATAGATCATAACATCATGCATAGGAGTATCTCATTCCATGCTAGGGTCGTAAGTAACCTTTTGGAATCCTAAATTCCCCCATATGGACCCCAAGTCAACCCTAAGGTCCTAAATCCTCCATTTATAGCATACTAGGGTCCTAGGTCACTGCTTGAAATTCTAAATCTCCCTTTTGGGACCCCAGGTCAGCCTCAAGCTCCTAAATCTCCTATTTGTAATCATAAGCTTATTTGAAAATCTTGTACATAAATGATCATGTGATGAGACATAGGAGAATAACATAGGTTATTAAATAACAAGTCAAAAATCATAATAATTGAGTAAATGCATGCATAATCAATGAGTCGAACATCATTTGAATCATAATTAAAGTAAGTCGTGCATATTTTTCAAAATCAACATAACATACTTCAATAATCTCATGAAAATCATGTCATTCATGTAAATTGTAAGTAATTCATCCATATTTGAGTATTCAAAGTTTGGAATCAAAAACCTGAAAATCCTAATTGGATCATATTTGAATTTAGATGAATTATGGAGAAAATAGGTTGGGCTTCATGGATGAATTCGGCATATATCAATGAGAATTGAAGAACTAAGAATGAATTTGACTTGAAACTTGATGTTCTTCAATGAATTCCTCACTTGAGCTTGAGAGAAAACTTGAGAGTGTAGATTGATGAGAGAATTATGAATTTTGGTGAATGAGAGTGTATAGATGTCTTAGGATAGTTAGAATAGCATGGGAGGGGTAAAAACATCTATAAAGGGACCTAAAACATTAAACCATGGATGGGAGAAAAGACCAATAAGTCCTCGCTTAAGTGCCCAAAGTTCACCGCATAAAGCCTTTTCATGACGCTCTCTATGAGTCATGAAAAGCACCATGACACGTGGTGTGTATCGTAGGGCATAGAGTGGTTCCTAACCATGGACAACTTCATGAGGCATGGTGTACACCATGACCCATGGAGTGTCTCGTGAATTGAACCCCAACTTGAAAGCCTCCAAAACTCACCAAGGATCCATTCCACAACCCCTTCCATGACAATAGTATACACATACTATTCGTGAATGGTGTCTTTGTGGGCATCCTGGGCCAAAATATCCAAATAATGTAATTTCAAGCCTTGGTTTCACCTTCTGATGTATTACAAACACTTAGAAAATTTTTACTTCTCTAAACTCAAACCACAAAAACTAGTTATGATTCGTCAACTAAACCATGACTTGTAAGTGGTCTCGTCCTATTGAACGTAATCACACACTTCTCTGAACCTCAATCACGACTCCAACCTATGAATCGTAAACCTGTTTATGATTTGTAAGAACCTTCTGTACATCCTATCCTGACTTCCCAATTTTCACAATGTCTATGACCTATCCATGAGGCCCCTCTACAATCTATAATTCCAACCATGAACCGTAGATGGTGCCTATACAACACTGCACCAATAATCAGACTTGCATAGTCTTCCCATAATTCAACTTTTAACTTGCAGATATTACAAGAGACATTGAAGTGTAACGATCCAAATATTTTTGAACTTCGTAATAGTTGGTCAAGGTTAGTGTTAAACTGTTCGTGGTTGAATTTTGGTAGCCATGGGTGGTATTTAAGTGGCCGGATTCAAAAAGGATCATTTGGTGAAGTTGTGAGATCGGTTGGCAGTGGACTTTGAAAAGTCATATCTTTTTGTAGTGGATTAAATGTGTGGGTTGCTATATATAAAATTGAAGCTCTTGGAGTTATCTTCACAACTCGACTGGTTTCACTCAATTCAGAGTTTGTATGTGAAAGTTATGGCCCTTGCAGTGAGACTATATGTAATTGAAGTACGCTAGGAAAAGGTTTTGGAATGGGGTCTAAGGGCTGGACCATGGACCGTTTGGTGGTCCACGGTTTGTGTGGGTACTTGTGGGTTGGTCCATTGTGCTACTAGGGGTTGGGGGCCTGGCCATGGATCAAGTGTGGTCCCACGGACCACTTCACGGTCCGTGTGACCCTTCACGACCCGTGAGGGGTCCCCGTGAAGTGATCCAGAGAGTTGGCCAATGTTTGGGGCTGGACTCCGGACCAAGTGATGCTCCACAGACTAGCACACAGTTTGTGTGCAGCTACACGGTCCGTGAGGCCCCTCGTGAAGTGATCTAGAAAGTCCCCCGAGGGTTTAAGTCAAAGCCAAGACTAAGTGAAGCCTCACGGAAAGGCTCACAGTCCGTGAGCCTCTGGATGGTCATTGGTAATCAATCATGGGGCCTCTTCCCAACAATTATATGTCAACCGAGTCCTCGACCCTATGCCAACATATGGAACCCGATCCAAAATATACATGTGGAATGGTGGGGCGTATCCCTTGTGGGAGAAAGAATCCCTCTCGCATCAACAATGTGTCTCAACTTAGAATATCAATCATGAGGCCTCACCATTAAAATGGGATCAACGGTGTCCTTGACCCAAAACTCAGTCGGTGCTTAGTCCTTAGAATCTGTATCCATCACCATGCATCATAGTCGTGGCCACCAAGACACAAGTTCATGGGAAGAATCATCCATGATCTAGACTCTACAAACATGGCCACCATAACTCAAATGATGATGGGGAGCATCATCTACGATGAGATGTCCAATAGTCAGTCATTCAACTGCTATATCAGGATCCAGAATTCCAAAGTCATATATTCCCAGAGTCAACATAGGCAACGATACTCACAATATACGTATCCCTAAATACTTCTATCCCTCTGATAACCATACCCAACCTCTATTTCAAATACAAAGAACTAGAACCCATTAGTTGATAATAGTACACAAGGCGTATATCACAATGATTAGTAAATTAGCGGGTCCAATATGTTATAACCCAAACCATCACAAGTAATGAAGGAGTAAATCGATAACAACAGTGATATTAAAAGTTTCCATAACAACTAGGCCCAAAAGATGAACATCTAGTTCAAAATGATTCACAGTATGACAAAAATTCAACAAGTACCCTCACAGTCCACATGTCTCAGTAATATCGGTAGCATGCTCTCACAAACAATGGTATAGGTCAGAATACATACCTGTCTCCTAGAGTCAGTTCATATACAAACTATATTATGCTCATATATAATTAGTAGCATCCAAATATATAGAATTTACAACATTCACAACCAATGACATGGGGTACCAGTCTACCGTAAAATATACCACACACACAAGGTACAACTAACATGCAACATACATCTTATTTCGACATACATATAATTACACCAAGTTTAAGGGTTGGAAAAAGCCTAGCCTACCTAGCTGTCATCACCTTAGGCTTCAAATCACTCTAGCTAAGCTTTCCCTTTCCTAACAATCTCTTAAAGCTACTTAACTGTGAAAATATAATCCACGATAACAACACGATCAGTTGGGCTATATTAAATTAAGAAACAAGCAAAATTAGGCCAAAAGGGCCAAAAATAGGAAATATTAGGGCCCACACCAGATATTCCAAATAAAAATCCCAAAAATGACCCTACGACTTCCTAGGTCTCCCCCAGAAGACCAAGAAAAGGTCCAAAAATGAAGTAAAAGCCTTTCTGGAGAAAATATTCTTCTCAAAACTTTCTCGATCTAAATTCTTGAAAACCAAACAATTACAGCTAATACCCAACATATCACAATGTTCTTCTCGGAATGTAGAACAATTTAGGCTTAAATTTTATTCAATTTTATCAAGATTTGGTTACGAAATCAACATTTAATGATTTTACAAATTCAAAGAATAATAGCAGCTAAAACAGGGAATTTACCTATAAATATGCATCAATTCCCGAATCTAATTTTTCCAAGACGTTCCTTATAGCATTCAGAGTCACGTGGACCATTGATTCAGCAAAAATGGACTTAAAATGCAATTTCTACAGCTTAACTAAGTTGGAGTGTAATGTTTTCCACGAAGAGCTGATGCCCATTTTTAGACCTCAAGCTCCTTCACCACCAATGCGGATCGAATCTCGCGAACGCGCAGGCCTGGTTACTTGTCGCTCTTCATAAACATGGAGGCCTCTCTACAAATGCAGAGGCTTGCTATGCATACACCCTGTGATTGCACTAACACCTTCTGCAAACGCAGTGGGTTAAATTGTCTGGTGCTACACCAGCTAAGTCCCAACCTTCTTCTAGCCATTCTTGAGGCATCTGATGCCTATTTTCTGTAAACCAATAGTGTGACCACACTGATTTCAATGTTTTGGATCTAACTGTGTAGTCTAAATTCCCAACAGAACCTCCTTTGGATAAAAGAGTATCCTACTTCTTTTTGGTAAAAATTAGCTTAGAGAATCGAGGGGGCAAAAATACAACCAGATGTCCCTGTCAACTGGCTGAGGGTCATTTTGGTCTGTTTTTGACATTTTGGAGTTGACCATGCCATCAGTTTTCCATTCTGAGCACGTTTAGTTGGGTTTTTATAGAAACACCTTTTTAGCTTCTGGTTGAACTCATTTTTCTACTTTCAGTCCAAAAACATAATGGGACCCTTCGAACTTGGACCAACCACCCTCCTAGCACAAATCGACCATTCTGCAACTAATGGAACTGTCAAAATCCCATTGTGAGGACATTTGCTAAGGTTTTGATAGAAAATCATGTAGCAGTCTTGACTTCTCGCTAACTTTCATACTTACCCAAAACACCTCATAAACATCCCAACAACACCCCTACCAGATCAAAATAGGTTCGAAGTTACTATACAAAACCTCATAACAAGAGAAATAACATAGAAACATAGAATTGACCTACAGGGTCAATACAACATCGCTTACTTATAAGACTTTTGTCCACGAATGTGAAGTAGAAGTCATACTTGATGGCTCAAATAGGCTATGGTACTGCTCCCACATTTGTGCCTCCATCTCCCAGGTAGCCTCCTCGATCGGATGGTGTCACCACTGTACTTTAACAAGCAAGATGAATTTTGAGCGCAACTGCTCAACCAAGTCATACTACCGCATATGCAGCTCATCTGGAATATATCGGCGTAACATCAACACATAAAATACAAGGTGTATAATAGAGTAAGCTGGAGGTAGGGCTATCTCATAAGAAACTAGACCAACCCGTCTCAAGATCTCAAAGGGTCCAATATATTGAAGACTCAACTTACCCCGTCTCTCAAATTGCATGACCCCTTTCAAGGGCGACACTCTCAGGAATACACGGTCTCTAACCTCAAACTGCAAGAACTGCCACTAACGGTTAACATAACTCTGGTGTTAACTCTAATCTATCCTCAGTCTATATGGTATAACCCAGACCTATGCTAGGGAATCCTACAACAGATCTATACTATATGGACTTGGCTCTGAAAACTCAAACCACTTAATTGGAGTACAACATCGCCGACCATATAAATCCTCAAATGGGGCCATATGAATGTAGGTCTAATAGCTGTTATTATAGGAAAACTCAACTAATGATAGATACTGATCCCACTGACCCCCAAACTCCAATACAAAAGCCCATTATATGTCCTCTAGAACTTGTATAGTGCGCTAGGACTGGCCATTAGTCTGGGGTGAAATGATGTGCTCAAATTAACCTGGGTTCCTAATTCTCGCTAAAAAGCCCTCCAAAAGTTAGAGGTTTAGTCAACAAATCAACTATCATCAAGATATTTTCATAACCCCTTAAAGTAGGAGGAAGCCCCACGACAAAGTCCATAATCACCGACTCTCACTTCCACTTGAGAATGGGTAACGACTGAAGTGTGCCACCGGACATTGATGGTTAACCTTTACCTGCTGGCAACTGAGACAACACAACACATACTCTGCAATATCTCTCTTCATACCCCAGTAATGGTGCCTCAAGTCTTGGTACATCTTAGTTGTACCCGGGTGAATAGAATATCTTGAATCATGTGCCTCTTGTAGAATCAACTGTATCAAATCCCCTACTCTAGGAACGCATAATCAACTTCTGAATCTAAGAACTCCATCTATATCAACTGTAGCCCAACCCCCTAATACCCTTCAACACTATAGCTTGGAGGCCCACTAATGACTCATCCTCGAACTAATGGGCCCAGTTCTAATCAACTAGTAAATTGAGCCCCAATAAAGGGCAATACTTGGATAGAGTCTAAAATATCCAATCAGACAACCTGATTAGCTAGGGACTGGATGTCCAAAGCCAATGGTCGCTCCTCAAATTCCATGTGTGCTAGGCTGCACATACTTACTGCCTTTTGAATCAAGAAGGCAGTCTTAGAAATATCTACCACCCTGATCCTCAATTGATGGTAGCCCGACCTTAAATCAATCTTAGAAAACACTGCAACTCTATCTAACTTTTCAAACAAATCATCAATGCTTGCTAAATGGTATTGATTTTTACCATAACCTTATTTAGCTTCTTGTAATCAATACACATAGGTAGGGCCCCATTCTTCTTTCTAAAAAATAAAATAGGAGCACCTTACGGAGAAATACTCGATCGATTAAATCCTTAATCTAGAGTATCCTATAACTGAACACTAAGCTCTTTAAGCTCAATAAGAGCCATCCGATAAGAAAGAATAGAGATGGACTTAGTGCCTGATTCCAAACTAATGGAATAATAAACGTCACTGTCAGATGGCAGTCCTGGTAAATTAACAGGGAACACATCTGGAAATTCAGTAGACACTTAAACCGAATAAGCAAAAGGGCCTTATCATGACCCAAGCCTAGGGCCGAGTTGTAACATGGTGAATGAGATACCCGTAGGCACCTCATGCATGCCATCTTAGACTACTAAACATTCATAGATATAAACTCATACATTTTGCGGAAATAAAATGGGATAGGGTCTAAATGACATTATTTAAGTAAAAAGAAGCATCTCAAAGCATACATCAATGTCCATAACATACCATCTAAAACATGAGTCAATGGGAATAGGTAACACGATTGGTTTTATCAAATAGAAAAGTTTCTAAATTAAGTTAGAATGTAAAAATCTCCAATTTAAAAAGCTCAAAATATACATCATGTACAAAAAGTACATAACATGAAAGGAAATAAGTAGAGACGTGAACTAAGAGCTCACCATAATATAACTAGTCTTTAACCACCAATAGAACTAGCCACAAACCAGAGAAGGAGCGTCAGTTCCTATATGGTGACATCATATAGGTAAACATGCATTAGTACTTTTGGAATTTACTAAGTATATGAGATGCAATGTAAGTATGAAACTGTAATACCATCATTCATAATTTAAAGACTTTAATGAATGGAATGGTAAAACCAACATTTATATGAGCTTAAGAAAGCACAAGGAATAACATTCAATATGAAGTAAAACTAGTGCATAAATGAAACGTATGTGATGGAATGAAGACCTCAATATCATACTTTTGTGTGAATGGACCGCAATCAACATATAAAATCAAGTGATCTACGACATGGAATCCAACATAAACCCCTATGTTGGCAGGGGGAGACCACTTATTGGGTGGAACTCAAACTCATAGCATGCATCATCATTAACATATTTGGTCTAAGTTTATCGAATAACGTAGCCTACAAGGGTTCCTATAGTGGAACATAGTTAATGGGGCAAAGGGTTGCTTTTAGGGTTCCCTTACCAAACCCCACCTTAATGCCTCATTCAATGCTAGGTTATCCAATAGAGCTCTTTAAAGTACATAATTAGTCAAACTATGACATTTAGAATCATAAGTAGCATTTTCAAAGAGTAGCTTGAAACTTAGGACCCACCAATTTAGAATTGTCCTTTCATCTTGGGGACCATCATAAACATCATTTAGGGCATTATTGACATGCTTATATCCTTGAAACAACATCAACATAAAACCTTTCTGTCATGCCCTTTTTATTATCAATATGTCATACAATGATTGACCTTAACTTAGTGGGCATAATCATTAATTAGAAAACTCATAAGTCATGAGAGTAATGCATGAACATGGAAATAATGTGCTCATTTAAAACATGCATTAACAACCAATACATCATTATTCAAAACCCTATCACTGGGGCCATTAACATCAACTCAAAACTCAAGAAAATACTTAGCAAAACATTACATGATAACAATAAAAGAAAAATACATCATAATACAATCAGAATTCATCATTAGCATGCATGGTTGTATATAAAGGAACTTAAAGAAAAGGTAAAACTTTAATGTAGGACTTTGTGGGTAAAATAACCCATAAATCAACTCACATACCTTATGTGGAGCCAAAGAAGGAGGAACTTTCTGTTATGGAGAAGGACCCTTGAAACCCTAGCCTTCTTGCCTTGTTCTTAGAGAGAGTAATTGCTTTATGATTTTTGAGAAATTGGAAGAATAAAAGGAGTGACAGTTCTTAGAGCTTTTAGGTCTGATTAGGTGACTAAAGGATAATTAAAATGATATAGTATAAGTCTAGGATTCGCAAAAAGGATGAAAATTTCCTTCATTAAAACTGCGGACATGAAGCACGAGACTCGATTATAGGGCATGGACTGAACCACGAGTTGTGGTTCATGTCATCCTATTCTCCTTTTTAAATCTTCATAGACTATTTACCATCCCACCAAACCACAAAACCATATCCACAGGTCGTACATTGATCCACAAGTCATGTATGGCCTCGTTGAACCTCACCACACTTTGTGAATTTTCCAATTCTCTGGGACCCTATTGATGATTCCTTAATAAGGTAACGTGTCAACACACACTTTTCATAATTTCAAGTGTTCATGATCTTCAAAAGTATATTACCCAACTTGGAGTTAGGGTCGAACCATAAAGAAGTTATTAGGCTAGAATTCCATTCAAGAAGTAACAATGGTGCTTTAATCTTTTTTAGCATGAGCAAGCATTACATAGAAACTAACAATTATTTGAAAGTAAATAATGGGGGAAAATTCCACTACAACTAATCAATAATAGAAAAGAATAAGAAGGTTTAAATAACTTCTAGGGGAGATATATAGACATACAAGTAGTAATTGGTATGGGTGCTTGAAAATACTCAAAAGATGATGAATTTACATGGGTAGGGCAGGTGGATCTAATATTTGATGTAGGTTCTTCGAAAATCAAAATTAACTTTCCATAATACTTTCTCAAGCTACTATGGGTTCAAGACATAATACCTCAACCTACCCAAAAACTCTCCAATCTCTAAGGAAATTTTATTAATTCAACACATTAATTATTATTCATCATTTAACCTCATCTTATGCAACTCTCTCAAGTATACGTGAGGATCCTAAGCTAGGACTGATTTTACAACCTCAATCGATACATGAAAACATGGTTGTATAACAAAATCCATTAGAATTCATCAATAACACAAGTAAAACTAAACACCCAACAACACTTTATTGCATTATAGTCTATATTATCCCATTAAAAGTATTGGGGTTTTCAACTACTCATCAAATAGAACATGGGTAAATAACAAAATAGATTTTCTTCCATTGTGATTGTCTTCTAGCTCAAGAAATCAGAAGAAATAAATACAAGTTCTTTACAAAACCCATACTCTCTCTCTCTTAGAAAGGGAATTTTTTCTTTTTTTCTCCAAGTAAGAATTGTACTCCTCTATTCTAGAATATTGTACTATTCTCCTCACTATGGATGGAACTCTCAGAATAGTGTATATCACTTTTGCTAGCCACTGAGCTATTTATATTCTATACAAAAAGTACAGAGTATGTTTCTTGAATTTTTAATATCTGATATTAGTCGACCTCATCAATCAAGTAAGCGACTGATATAATATGCTTTCAGTTAGCAGACTGTTTCTCTAGATTGGTCTTGAAGTGAAACTTTGGCGAGCTTAGTTGTGCTCGCCAACCTAGTTGTAATGCGCTATTTGGAGCTTGAATTCGCCCTTTAACTGGTGACTCTAGTTCAAACTAATGACCTATTATGTGAGCTATATCTAGGTCACCAGTTGAGTTGGCGACTTGCCAAATTCCTTCTGTAGCTCATCCTTTTTCCAATTTTCTTGCTTCTTTCTTGGTGATCATTTAGTGATGTCTGGGTACTTTTGTGACTCATCAAGTACCCTTTTGTAATGCTCTGTGTTCAATATTTCCTTGTTATCTTATTTTTGACAACTTCTTGCATGTTTATGTCCCAAATGTTCCCCAATCTTCACCTTGCTACCAAGGACAATTGTTATGCACAACCTAAGCCTTAGATTAGTGAAAATTCACCACTCATCACCCATTCATAAAGGCTAACCATGAGATATAAATAGGACCATAAGCTGTCTGGTTAGCCATGGGTTACCATCTAGAAATCCAAATTTCCTTCATATCTAGAACTCACAAGTACGACTTCACCCATAATTGGTGTCTCCATCTAAGGTACATAGATAGTATTTGTGGATCCTTTTATACTTAGTAAAATTTCAAACTTCCTAAGGCCCTCATTCACGACTTTGGTCTACAGCTCGTGGTTTGAACTATGGGCCGTGAACTTGGCTTGTGAAATGAGTCCTGAGCATTTCTAGTCCAACTTTTTCTGCATTTTTGGATTTCTAACTTGAGAGTCATTACAATATCTCCCCTTTTGGAACATTTATCCCCAAATGTACTTAAACGTAGGCTCTAAGGAGCTAACTATCGGTTAAAAACCCAACATGTACACAAAAATGCAATCTAAACATCCTTTTATGATTTTTTCAAAATCCATACTCAAAACATGTCTCAAAATAGTCCATAAACATGAAAATAAGTGCATGCATTATATAAAAACTAAAATGCAAGAAAATGGAGGTTTTGGGCAATATTAACTTAACACCTTAGGCTTAGGTAGAGTGAAAGAGATATGGGTAATGCTTGATCATGTCTACTTCCACTTCCCACGTTTCTTCTTCAAACTATTTATTTCTCCAAAGCATTTTAATGGATGCAACTTTGTTGTTCCTTAGCTTTTTCACTTGCCAGTCTAAGATTTCAACCGATACCACTTCATAACTCAAATTTTTCTGAACGCTCACCTCCCCCAATGGGACTACAGAGTTTACATCACCTATGAACTTCCTCAATAATGATACATGAAACACCAAACCAATCAAATTCATTTACATAGGTAATTCTAACTCATATGCCACATTGTCGACTCTTCTCACCACCTTGTAAGGCCATACATATCCAGTGCTTAAAGTCCCCTTCTTCTCCAATTGGACCACACTTTTTATTGGGGAAACATTCAAATTAGACCACACCTTTCATGTTGAACTCAAGATCCGTTATCCTCACATCGGAGTGGGACGTTTATCAACTTTATGAAGATTTTAATTTTTCTCTGATGAGCCTCACCTTCTCCATTGCATCCAAGACTATGTTCTACCCTAGCAAAGCTATCTCACCAACTTTAAACCACCCAATGGGTGATCTACATCATCTACCATATGGGGCTTTAAATTGTGCCATGTCAATACTCGAATGGAAGCTATTATTCTAGGAAAACTTGGAAAGAGGTAAGTAATCATCCCAACTTCCCTTAAACTCCAACAGGCAAGCTCTAAACAAATCCTTCAAGGTTTGAATTATTCTCTTGGCTTGATCATGTAATGACCTTCCAGGTCATATCAATGTTTTTGTGACTATTTTACTGATTTGAGCATGTGTATAGTGAACTTGGGACAAATGTGACTTGTTGGGATAATTGGTATGGTTATTGGTTGAGTTATTTGTGATTTGTGTAGACTTTTGAGCTAAATGGGAAGTTATAACTATAAAACTGATGTTACTAATAAATCCTAGGAAATGACATTGGAATGAGATTCTGATGGTTCCATCAGTTTTGGAAGAGATGAATTAGGCTAGGAGTATATCTGGTGTAGTTATATCATATTTTGCAAATTTAGCCACCAGAAAAGGTCAATAGTTGACTTTAGTCAACACCCTAGGGAAGCATGCCCAAATGAGAATTTCGATAGCACAGTTAGCTCCAAAATTTCAAGTTTTGTCTAGAATGATCTTTTGTTTAGTACCAGAGACATTCAGATGCGATTTGACCACTCATGGGCTATTTTTTAAAAGTTGCTTATAAAAAAGTGGGAACCACATTGGATAATAAAGAACTATGATGAAAATTTTGTCTACACCATTTGATTTGGAATGTCAAAATCATTACAGTTACATAGTTCGTTTGCAAAAATCTAAGTCCGAATGAGCCTGAAATAACAAAAAAGGGAAATGAAAGGTTGCTGAGTTAAAGGAGAAACATGGAAGAACTAGGTTGCACCATGTGGATCAACCCGACATTGCCACATGGAAAGTGCATGTCACCACATACATATGTGTATAAAAGGTGCATTCCCGGAAACATTAGTATAAAGATATACATAAACTTCACATCACATTTTTAAGGGCATTTATTATTCCATTTGGGTGATTCAAAAGGTCAACTTGTGTATTTTTCATGAAGAACATCTTGGAAGTGCAAAAAATTTCTTTTGGCACATATTTCAATGTAAATTTTACTCCTTTTCCATGTATAACATTGAAAAATGTCAGAAACTTTAAACTGAGATATCACAACCATTTCTTATTAGAATTAAGTGAGATTTGGATCTAAAATATTCTACTTTTAGAGATTTATGTTGTGATATGTTCAGATTCTATTGATTTTCACATATCTTTGAGAAATCCAACGAAAAAGCTTCTGTACATATATGTTTCCTTTTTCAATAAGAAAAATCATTTGTTTTTGGGTTATTTTTGATTATTTTGAGCCTCATTTTATGCTAATTATCTAGCTATGGACTTGGGGTGGCGCAGAGATCATTTTATGTGGGTTGGTATTGTATTTCACACCTGGACCTAGGTTTTCCCCATTTTAGTCGCAATTAATGTATTTTTTCCCAATTTTTGAGATCTTATAGTCAAATCAATCGTAATGATCGTACAATTCATAATTTTATAGATAAACAATATTTGTAGATGATAAGAAAGGGAAAATCTTGAGTGGACTAATCTAGAGTGCGAGAAATTGCCTTTCAGGTAGGCTAGACTTCGTTATCTCCTAGACTGAGCTAAAGTGACTTTTGTGGTTGTACGTGGCTAAACCTACTGATATGTATATACTGTATGTAACGATATGAGATGTATGTATTGTGTATAATGATATAAGATACTAGTTACTTTAATGAGTATGATATTAGTTGTAGCACTGATACTAGCTGAATTCTGGAATTGTTAAACTACGAAAGGACCTGATAAAGGTTTGATATAGGTTGATGCCATGTGACAAGTATGCCCACTAGGCTTGGCTCTTGTCTGGATGGATCTGTAGCTTGACGCTACTAATACATATTAGCTTGTGAGACTGGTTTTGACTATATACTGTTATGTGGACTTGTCTTGATATATATATGATTTGGATAACCCTATTTGTTCTGGATACCTATGACATAGTTATGACTATCCATGTTTGTTCTAAGTTCTTTTGGATGGATAGATTGTAATATATTTATCTCTGGTAGACATGATTCTGTCTATTCCTATGACATATATGCTTGTATATACAACTGGTAATCATTTTATATTTGCTAAACCTACTTTATACTAGGAAACCATGCTATATTATGGGAGATATTATAGTTGTGATTCTAATAGGGCATTATGACTCTTGACATAAGACACGAGGCTGCTAAAGTTATGGTGAGTTAGAAAGTGAAATATAATTATATTAAAGAGATATATGCCACATCCTACAAGAGTCATTAGGCTATCGATGATTGAGATATTGTCAAAATGAATTAATCCTTGGGACTATTATCTTGTTCTAAATATTGGCACATTACTAATGGGCCGACACATAGTTGCCTTGGTGAGTATCATTTTTAGCAGATGGGATATGGTGTGATTCTTTTATAGGTGACACCTTTGATTGTCTATTCTCTTGGGGCCTTAGCATAGGCTTAATCCGATACTACCTTAGAGGTACTATGCATAGAGACACACAGTTATATATACACAGAGGGCCACACGAGGTTTATAGGGTTAAGTGTCATATCCTGACATGGTAAACATTATTGGGTCGAGTATCATTGCCTGACACAATATATATTATAGGATCGGGTGTCATGGCTTGATACAGTATGCATTATAGTGTTGGGTGTTACCTCTTGACATGATACTTATTCTAGGATTGGGTGACTCATTCCATCATGATAGGGGGATTCTTTCTATCGTGGAGGATTAATCCCATCGTAATATATATTGTCACCAAGTCGGGTGTTACGGACCAACACAATACTTAGGATTGGGTATCATGTCTGACACAGGATCAGGTTTATCTTCCACGAGCTGACAAGGATTATGTTATTCTACAAGGGTTTCACCAGTGCACTATTTGACACCTTGTGTAACAACCCAAAATTTTTTGAAATTTATAATGGTTGGCCAAGGTTAGTGTTAAACTGGTTGTGGTTGAAATTTGGTAGACATGGGTGGTATTTAAGTGCTTGGATTCAAAAAGGATCATTTGGTAAAGTTGTGAGGCCGGTTGGGCAGTGGACTTTGAAAATTCATATCTTTTTGTAAGGGATGAACTGTGTGGGCTGATGTATATCAAATTTAATCTCTTTGAGTTATCTTCAGAACGTAACTGGTTTCACTCAATTCAGAGTTTGTATGTAGATGTTATGGCCCTTGGAGTGAGACTGCCCATAATTGGAAGTACGCTGAGAAAAGGTTCTGGAATGGGGTCTAAGGGCTGGACCATGGACCGTTTGGTGGTCCACTGTCCATGCGGGTGCTCGTGGGTAGGTCCATTATGCTCCTAGGGGTTGGGGTCCAGGCCATAGATCAAGTGTGGTCCCACGAACCACTTCACCATCCGTGTGACCCTTCACGGCCCGAGAGGGGTCCCCATGAAGTGATCCAGAGAGTTAGCCAATGTTTGGGGCTAGAATCCGGACCAAGTGATGCTCTACAAACCAGTACACGGTCTGTGTGCAGCTACATGTTTTGTGAGGCCCTCGTGAAGAGATCTAGAAAGTCCGCCGAGAGTTCAAGCCAAAGATGAGACCAAGTGAGGTCTCACGGACAGGCTCATGGTCCGTGAGCCTCTGGACGGTCACTGTAGGCCTTCTTTGAGACACTGTTTCAGTGATTTAGTCCAGTCCATTAATGGTTAATTCATAATTTAATTATATCCTATGCCACCTTTAGGCTTTCCAAGGTCTCAAACCTGAAGGACAGTGGATCAAAGTGAACAAAGATGGTAGTGCTCTAACAACCCAGGTAGTATTGGAGCAGGAGGAGTTCTGAGAGATAGAAAAGGAGACTTTATTGTTACCTTAGCACAACCTTTAGGATAGGGCACTAACAAAGAAGCAGAAGCTCTAGCAGATGCCATAGGTCTGTAATGGTGTGTCCAAATGGGAGCCAATAAAGTCCATTTGGAGGTAGATGCAGAGTCCCTCAGTTCATGGATAAACCACACAGCTACTCCCCCTTGGAAACTTCAGAAAGAGCTGGAGAGAATCCAACTCTCAAGAGTCCACATTCAGGAATTCAAATGCAGCCATGTTTTGAGAGAAGAAAACCAGGTTTCAGACTCTCTAGCTAAGAACAGCCAACAGTTAAGTATCCCTCAAGTGTTTCATGATGCAAACCTTATGCCAAGAGACAGTAGAGAACACCTAAGAATGGACAAGATGCTAATAGTTTCTTTCAGGAGGAAACAATTGAAGAGAATGAGGAAACCACCATAGCTGACTCATTCACATGACAGAGATCCTTCTACTGATCCAGGAGCTGAACACCAGGATAGAAATAGGATTAGTATTAGGATTTTGCTCAAATTGTAAGGGGAGAGTCTCCCTTGTTTACTGCTTTCCTAGAATTTTGTAATGAGAGGAGTCCTCTCTTAGTATTTTTTTGGATTGTCCAATTTATTAGGGTCTCATCATTAGTGCTTTAAGCTAGTCATTGAGTACCACCTTGAGGAGGAGGTAAGGTTCATGTTCCCCTCTTTGTATTTATTTTGATTTGTTTTATTATGCTAAAGCCTGGGGGTGTTGCTTAGCCCCTGACCCTCCAATAGGGTCTTTAAAAAATAAAATTAAAAAAAAAACACTCTCCAATTCTCTCCATAATTCTCTTGACCTCCATTGATGAAAGCTTGAAGAAATTTGGAGAAAATTCATCTCTCTTGCAATTCCATTCAATTCTCTTGATTAAACTCAAGGTATGTGGGTTTGATTCATGGATTCCCTTTCATCCATGAAGATCAAATAATACTCCTCTTTAATTTATGAATTTAAGCTTCCTTTAATTATGTGTTCTTTGATTCTTGATATATTTCATTGAATTGAGTTGTGGGATGTAGAAATTAGGTGATTTAATAATGATTTAAGTTTGAATTTTATGAAATTCATGGAAATTCTTGAAGGATCAATATGCTTGTCCCTTTTATGGTTTAATATGCATGGGTAAATTGTATTATGTTTTGATTTGGGATTTTGTCATGAGTTATGTTGAATTACCTATTGAATTATAGTTTTTAAAGTTTGAATCCTCCATTACCCATGTATTTGATCTCTCATTCATGGCATATGCATTGAAGAATGGTTATGATGAAACTCTTGTTAAGGGCATGGCCCTCTTGTTATGATATGATATGTTAAGGCTTGTGATCACATAGTCTCTTGTTATGGCTCTTTGAGCATTTTGGGTGCTTGCACCACATTGATATGTTTTGAAGGCTTGATATGATAAGCTATATAGATGAGCTACTATTATTGCAGTGATATGAAATAGTTTTGGAAATTCTTGATTGCTTTTGGCCTAGGTATGGATATGGATTTGATCATGATTTGGTTTTGTCAATGATACATGGTTTTGAAGAATGTCAACCCTCGTTTTGAAAGGCTTGCATGTATATATATATATTCTCGTCGGATGAGACTTAGTACCGAGGGATTGGAGTAGTAAGTGGGTTATCCCCAAGGGTCTCACTCTTTTCCGTCAAACCAAGCGCCAACATGGGATTTCTCCCTAGATGGGATGACTTGTTTATTTCCCCTTGTTGAAGGGTGATTATGGACCTACCTGGCAAGTAGTCTGGATATAAGTAGTATCTCGCTCGAGTCTCCTCCGGTGTCGGCTGAGGTCACATCCCCGTTATGATATGATCTTAGGTTGCATTTCATGCATCATGGCATGGCATATTGTTATAATATATTTCTCTTTGCTATGTGCATTTCTTTCGTATCACTTGTCCCCTTGTCATTTCATTTGGTTTTACTATATTGTCATATGCATTGCATGCTCGCATACTTTAGTACATATTTTTGTGCTAACCCATACTTTCATCTATATGTTCTAACCATGTAGGGACCGGTGACGACTTCTATCTTCCGGCGGATGACGAGTGACATCCTTGGGGTTATTAGCTTGTGGTGAGCCCTTTTGTCCATGGGCAATAACCACCTTCTATCTTTCTTATATTTGTTTATTTTTCTTATTTTATGTATTGAGGGTGAGCCTCAAACTATGTCAAGGCTCGCTCTTTCTTATGTAGAGGCTATGTTGGACACACTAAACTCTTGCACGTGGTATTATGCTTTATTGGGATATTATGACTATTGGGATTTGTTTATGGAAATGATGTTTCGTTTATGCTTATAAACATGTTTATGGGATTGTGAATGTTGGGAATGTGCTTATGTGGAAAGTCCCCTAACTCGGTATGCCCCCATAGCTTGAGTCCTACTTACCCACCCCCTAGAAATACTTGCTATGTGCTATGTGATTCAAGCTCATCCCATTCCCGGCAACATCCCCATAGCTTGAGTCCAAATCCCCATTTCCCCTAGAATTATGTGTTATGTGTTTACTTTTCATGCTTTCGAACCGATGATTTGAGTAATGATGCTATGATGGCTTGATCGAGGACTTTCGAGTCCTCCTTTGCCTTGTCACAGCTAATCCCTCTATCCGGGTTGTGACAAAGATGGTATTAGAGCCCTAGGTTTGTAAATGATCCTCAGAGTCCAATATGCCGCATCATTTAGAATCTTGTTCGTGGGTGTGATGCGTGCCATACCTATGAACGGGAAGCTATGATGACATTTTAGAAATTTGTCTCATTTTATTATTTCTTTATGTCGTGTCGTGAGTGGTTACTATAAATTCCCTAAACTCTTGGTTCTTGTTACTCTTTCAGAACATGCCTCCTAGAAGAGTTCCCTTCCCCCGTCAATCTCAAGAATTTAAGAACGAAGCCCCTCGGGTACCGATAGAGGAACAAGTATCTCATATCGATTTTAGGAATGTGGTATCTATGTTGGACCAAGTTGTGTCCAATCAAGACTGGCCAATCAATCCCATGAATGTTGGTACTCCAGCTTCTAGGGTGAAGGATTTCACCCGGATGAACCCTCCGGAGTTCTATGGCTCGCAAGTGGATGAAGATGCTCAAGAGTTCATTGATGAACTCACCAAGGTGTTGACTATCATGGGGGTGAGTTCGGAAGAGAAAGCCGAATTGGCTGCATATCAATTGAAAGATGTGGCCCAAGTGTGGTATAACCAAAGGCTAGTTGAGAGGATGGTTGATGTCAAGGTTGGTTGGGAAGAGTTCAAAATGGCCTTCCTTGATCGGTTCTTTCCTCTTGAGCTTAGGGAGGCCAAAATGACTGAGTTCATCAATCTTCGACAGGGTAATATGACTATGAGGGATTATGCTCTCAAATTTACTAAGCTCTCCAACTATTGGCCAATGCTTGTATCAAACCCTCGTGCAAGAATGCACAAGTTCATCTCTGGAGTCTCTGATTTGGTTGTGAAGGAGTGTCGTACGAGTATGTTTATTCGAGAGATGGACACTTCAAGGCTCATGACTTAGGCCTAAAAAATTGAGGGCGAAAAGCTTAAGGAGAGGAGAGTGAATGAAGCTTAGAGGGCTCGACTTGATAGTGGGTTCTCCAATGCCAAGAGTAGTGGTGGATTTGGCTGATTTCAACAAGGCCAAGGTTCAAACATGAGATTTGCTAATCCAAGGGTGACTCCTCCAAAGTCTCAAGTTGGGGTTGGTCCCCGGATTCCTCATTGTGGTGGTAATCACGTGGGTGAATGTAGAAGAATCACGGGTGCTTGCTATGGGTGTGGTGGTTTGGACTACAAGATCTCAAATTGCCCAAAGAATATGAAGAAGGATCAAGCGGCTCCCAGTGATCAAGGGCAGTCGAAGGCTCCAGTTGGTGGTGCTCCTAGAAATAACAGGTTTTATTCTCTTCATGCCCGATAAGAGATGGAAGAAGCTCTGGACGGCATGACTGGTATGTTAAAAATCCTTGATTTTTATGCTTATAATTTACTTGATCCGGGTGCAAATATATCTTTTGTGACTCCTCTGTTGGCTGTTAAATTTGGTTTAATTCCTGAAACTCTAAGGGAACCTTATTCGGTGTATACTCCCGTGGATGAGTCTATTATTACTCGAAAGGTGTATCGGGGTTTTTTAGTCTCTGTGTTGCATAAAGTGTTCCCCAGTGACCTTGTAGAACTTGAGATGTATGATTTTGATGTCATTCTTGGGATGAATTGGTTGCATGCATCGTATGCCTCGGTTGATTATAGGACTAGGCAAGTAAAATTTCAAGTTCCAAATGAATTCGTATTGGAGTGGAAGGGTAATGATTCCATTGTTAAGGGTCAGTTTATTTCCTATCTCAAAGCCCGGAAAATGATTTGTAAGGAGTGCATTTATCATAATGTGTGGGTTAGAGATTTAGAGGGTCAGTCACTTGAGCTTGAATCGGTTCTGATAGTTAATGAGTTTCCTGATGTGTTTCTCGAGGACTAACCCGGTATGCCCCCATAGCTTGAGTCCTATTTACTTGCCCCTTAGAAATACTTGTTATGTGTTATGTAATTCATGCTCATCCCATTCCCGACAATATCCCTATAGCTTGTGTCTAAAGCCTCGTTTACCCTAGAATTATGTGTTATGTGTTTACTTTCTGTGCTTCAGAACTGATGATGTGAGTAATAATGCTATGATGGCTTGATCGAGGACTTTCGGGTCCTTTTTTGCCATGTCACATCTCGGTCCCCTATTTAGGCCTTTCAGACTCACTATGGTCACTTTGAGTTTGTGGTGATGTCATTTGGGTTGACTAATGCACCAGCGGTATTTATGGAACTTATGAATCAGGTGTTCAAACCGTTCCTTGATAATTTTATGGTAGTCTTCATTGATGATATCTTGATTTATTCTCAAAGTGAGCAAGAGCATATGGGTCTCTTGAGATTGGTGCTTCAAACGTTGAGGGAAAAATAATTGTATGCCAAGTTTAGCAAGTGTGAGTTTTGGTTGGGAGAATTTGCTTTCCTTGATCCTAAGAAAACTGAAGCGGTGAAGGGTTGGCCTAGACCGTTGACTTTTTCAGATATTCGAAGCCTCCTTGGTTTAGCCGGTTATTATAAAAGGTTTGTAGAAGGGTATTCCTCTATAGCGTCTTCATTGACTAAGTTGACTCAAAAGAAGGCCAAGTTTGTGTGGTCAAATGATTGTGAGAAGAGTTTCCAAACTTTGAAGGACCGACTTACATCGGCTCTGCTTTTGACTTTGCCAAATGGGTTAGATGGGTTTGTAGTGTATTGTGATGTGTCACATATTAGTAAGGGATGTGTGCTTATGCAACATGGTAAGGTGATAGCTTATGTGTCCCGACAATTGAAGGTGCATGAAAAACATTCTCCAGTCCATGATCTTGAATTGGCAGCGGTGGTGTTTGCCTTGAAAATTTGGTTACATTATTTGTATGGGGTTCATATGGTTGTCTTCACCGATCACAAGAGTTTGCAATATATGTTCACCCAAAGGGACCTTAATTTGAGGCAAAAGAGATGATTGGAACTTCTCAAGGACTATGATATAAGTGTCCTTTATCACCCTGGCAAGGCTAATGTGGTGGCGGATGCCCTTAGTAGACTCTCTATGGGAAGTGTGTCTCATATGGAAGAGGGGAAGAAGGAGATAGTGAAAGATGTGTATCGTTTGGCTAGGTTGGGCATAAGTTTGGCTAAATCCGATAATGGTGGAATTCTTGTTCAAGGTGGATCCGATTCTTCCTTAGTGGTTGATGTTAAGAAGAAACAAGACTTAGATCCTTCCTTGGTAGAGTTGAAGAAGTTGGTCACCGATGGAAAGATTGAGGTTTTCTCCCAAGGGGGAGATGGTGTGCTATGGTACCAAGATCTTTTGTGTGTTCCGGATGTTGATGACTTAAGGGAGATCATCATGAAAGAGGCTCATAATTCTAAATATTCTATTCATCCAGGATCTACCAAGATGCACCAAAATTTAAGAGAGTTGTATTGGTGGCATGGTATGAAGAAGGACATAGCTAAGTTTGTGTCGGAATGTCCTAATTTCCAATAAGTAAAAGTGTAATATCAAAGGCTCGGTGGATTGACACAAGATATTGAAATTCCTACTTGGAAGTGGGAAGATGTGAACATGGACTTTGTGGTTGGGTTGCCCCATACTCGGAGGCAATTCAATTCTATATGGGTTGTGGTTGATAGAATGATTAAGTCGGCTCACTTCTTACCGGTTAAGACTACCTATAGTGCCGAGGAGTTTTCTAAGGTGTATATTTGAGAGTTGGTGAGATTGCATGGTGTGCCAAGGTCTATCATATCGGATCATGGTACTCAATTCATTTCTCATTTTTGGAAGTCTTTTCAAAAGGGGCTTGGTACTAAGGTCAAGTTAAGCACCGCATTTCATCCTCAAACCCTTGGGCAAGCAGAAAGAATAATTCAAACCTTGGAGGGCATGTTAAGGGCTTGTGTGTTGGAATTCAAGGAAAGTTGGGATGATCATCCACCTCTCATTGAGTTTGCTTACAACAATAGTTTTCATGCTAGCATTGGTATGGCACCATTTAAAGCTTTGTATGGGAGGAGATGTAGATCTCCGGTTGGTTGGTTTGAAATAGGTGAGGCGGCCTTATTAGCCCGGATTTGGTGGTTGAGGCCATTGAAAAAGTGAAATTGATTAGGGAGAGATTGAAGACGGCTCAAAGTCGTCAAAAGTCTTATTCGGATGTTAGGAAGAGGGATCTTGAATTTTATGTTGGTGATTGGGTGTATGTTAAAGTGTCTCCCATGAAAGTCATCATGTGTTTTGGCAAAAAGGGCAAGTTGAGCCCCTGGTATGCCGGACCTTATGAGATTGTGGAACGGGTTGGCAATGTGGCTTATAGGTTGGATTTATCTTTGGACATGAGCTCCATTCATCCGGTATTCCATGTGACTATGTTGAGGAAGTTGATTGGTGCTCCTAAGGCTGTTACACCTTTGGAGGGTGTGACGGTTGAGGAGAATTTGACCTATAAAGAGGTGTCAGTTGAGATCTTGGATAGGCAAGTGAAGCGGCGTCGCAACAAGGAGGTAGCATCGGTCAAGGTGCTTTGGAGAAACCAAGACGTGAAGAGTGCAACGTGGGAAGTGAAGTTGGACATGATGGAGTGATATCCCTACCTCTTTCAATCTACTCAAGCCTATTGGTAGCAATGGGTTGTATTTAGGTGGCCGGATTCAAAAGGATCGTTTGGTGAAGTTGTGAGGCCAGTTGGGCAGTGGACTTTGAAAAGCCATATCTTTTGGTACGGGATGAATTATGTGGGCTGCTATATGTTAAATCGAATCTCTTTGAGTTATCTTCGCAACGCAACTAGCTTCACTCAATTTGAAGTTCGGGTGTGAAATTTATGGCCATTACAGTGGAACTGCACGTGTATGGAAGGTTCTGGAAAAGGGAAAGTAGCCTGAGTCTAAGGCAGAATCACACGAGAGGGTCCACTAGCCGTGTGGAGGCTCATGGCCCGTGAAGGGGTCCTTAGTTGATCCAGAGAGTGGGGTTGAGTGATGGTCCAAGGACGGAACCAAGTGAAGCCTCACGAACCACTTCACGGTTCATGTAAGGCCCCACAGTCCGTAAGGGGGTTCTGTGAGTTGATCCAGAAAGTTTGCCAAGGTTTGGGGTTGGACTCCGGACAAAGTGATGCTCCATGGACCAGTACACGGTCCGTGTGTAGCTACACAATCCGTGAGGCCCCTCCTAAAGTAATCCAAAAAGTCCCCCAAGAGTTCAAGTCGAAGCCCAGACCAAGGGAAGTCTCACGGACAGGTTCACGGTCCGTGAACTTGTAGACGGTCATTGTAGGCCTTCCGTGAGACACTGTTTTCAGTGATCTAGTCCATTTTATTAATGGTTAATTCATAATTTAATTAGATACTATGTCCCTTTTAGGCTTTACAAGGTCTCCTAACTCCCCTAAATCAAACCCTAATCCGTTTTCGTCCATTCTAACACTTCTAAATTCTCTCCAAAATTCTCTCAATTCTCTTGATCTCCATTGATGAAAGCTTGAAGAAATTTGGAAAAATTCATGTTTCTTGCAATTCCATTCAATTCTCTTGATTAGACTCAAGGTATGTGGGATTGATTCATGGATTCCCTTTCATCCATGAAGACCCAAGAACCCTTGTCTTTAAATTTTAATTTTAAGCTTTTTTTAATTATAGGTTCTTTAAATTTTGAAGTATTTAAGTGAATTGAGTTGTGGGTTGTAGAAATTAGGTAATTTAATAATGATTTAAGTTTGAATTTTATGAAATGCATGGAAATTCTTGAAGGATCAATGTGTATGTCACGACCCGGATAGGGGGCCTAGATGTGACATGGCGAAAGAAGACCCGGAGACCCTCGATCAAGCCATCATAGCATCATTACACACATCATCGGTTCGTAAGCGCGGAAGCTAAACACATAGCACATAAGTTCTAAGGAATTGGGGACTTAGGGCTCAAGCTATGGGGACAATAACGGGAATGGGACAAGCATGCTTGCACATAGCACATAGCAATAATCTCTAAGGACAA
>JBCEWC010005603.1:0-24616 GCA_038996855.1 Solanum aculeatissimum
ATAGTACTCAGGTTATGAATCCTGCTTTCCAACAAATGGTTGAATTCTTCCACCACATGGCTGAAGCGATGCATGATTCTAATGGGATAAACTTTGAGAAAATGAGAAAAATGGGTGGAGTAGAGTTTGAAGGCACTGTTGATCTCACTGATGCCGAGCAATGGATGGAACGTATGGAGAGGGTGTTTGAGCAATTGGAGTGTTCATATGTTGCCAAATTTAGGTATGCTATCTCACTATTACCAAAGGATGCTTATGATTGGTGGGTAAGTGTTCCAAATGCCAAGGTAAGACCTCCAGTTCTTACATGAGATGATTTTAATAAGGAGTTCCACATGAAGTATGTTCCACCTACCTACTGTGATGCTAAGAAAAAGGAGTTTTTATGTTTGAGGCAGCGGGGCATGTCTATGGCTGAATATCAACAAAAGTTCCTAAGGCTTTCTCGTTATGCTGGAGATAAAATGCCAAAGTAAAACCTCTAGTTCTTACATGGGATGATTTTATTAAGGAGTTCCGAATGAAGTATGTTCCACCTGCCTAGTGTGATGCTAAGAAAAAAGAGTTTTTATGTTTGAGGCAGCGGGGAATGTCTATTGCTGAATATTAACAAAAGTTCCTAAGGCTTTCTCATTATGCTGGAGATATTATTAAAGAAGAGAAAGATAAGTGTAGGAGATTTGAAGACGGTTTGAATGATTCCATCAGAAAAAATGTAGCAATATTGCAACATGAGAATTTTTGTAAATTAGTTTCTGCTGCTCTTACCTGGGAAAGACTTGATAAGGAAGAGGCTAGTAGACATGAAAATAAACTCCGAAAGCCCAAATCAGATTTTGGAGGTCCATAGCAAAGAAAAATAAAAATGACTAAAATGTAAAAAAGGGCGATTTGCGGTGAAAGTAAATCCTAACTACAATAGCAAATTTTCTAGGCAACTAGTAGATAAACTAACTAGGGCGACGTGTTCCCCATGACTTCCTAGCTAAGTGTTTTCAGATTCTTGCAGCTCTTGTTAGGTACATAGGTGCAACACAGTGAGTTAAGTTCTCCTAAATCCTTGATCGGGCATCTAAGTGGATTTCATCATATTACTGGATTGGTCTCTATGATGTGTCGTTACTAACCCTCACTTTTCATCCCAGACCAAAACTACTACCCCTAGTAGCTTGATTAGTTGAGAAATAGTCAATTAACCTTTGTTAGTTACTTTTTTCCTATTCATCACCTCCTAGATCAGACATGTGATACTAGGCGATTTCTAACATAGGCCTCCGTTAAAACTCGATTAATTTGAAGAAGTTAATTAATGCATCCTAATCACCATTCAAGAAATTACAAGTAATTCGGTTTTCTTTGCTAGTGCATCATGGTTCCCACAATCCTAGTTGTGGATTTAGCCACGCATCCTTATCGTGTGAGCAGAAATCATGTAGGGAGAATACATAATTAAATAACTTACTCAACAAGAACTGATGAACAAAATCTAGAAACTCAATGGAATTGCAAACTTGAATTAATTAAAAATCACAAAAAAATTACAAAATATGTTCACATGTATTTTTCCTTTCATTCTCTGACCGTTCCTCTTCTGTATATTCATTAAAAAAAAACCTAAAAACCTATTTATAGTACTAGAAATAAAAAATTAAAGCAAAATAGGACAACTGTGTCGGCACTGGTCACGAGCCTTTAATACGACCCGTATGACAGTTCACGACCCATGAGTTAGGGTCTAGTGAAGAGCTTTTGAGCTACTGGAGATGGCCACAAAACCTCCTTCACGAGTCGTGAAGTCATCCACGACCTGTGAAGGGTCTCATCTGCGCCGCTTTTAGAGACTCTTCACTTTCAGCTGCCTCAGTTCACGAGCTCACTCTATGACTCGTATGTTGGTCCACGACTCATCTCAGGTCTCATAGAGTAGATTTCACATCTGCACCCCTCACTGGATGAACAAACGAACCCCCTCTACGACTCGTGGAATGACCCACGATCCATAGAGGGTCTCATAAACTGCCTCTTCAGTGTAAAAACTGTGTCTCATGCTCAGAACTATGCCAACATTGAAATCCTACAAAAAACAAACCAAAACAAACATCAAATCTACTAATATCGCTTTGAGAATGCACAAAATCCCAAATTTCAAGCATTAAAAGTGTTGTATTTTGGTAGCACATCAACACCCTCAACTTAAAATTGTTGCTTGTCCTCAAGCGACGGACTCAATCTACCTAAGCAACACAGAGACATATAAATCAATCCAATGGCATAGAGTACATCAAAACCTCAAGTAGATACCCAACTTTCCTCAAAAAGCCATATCAGTTAGCTATCTAGTGAACCAATGCAGACTATTAATTTTCTAGTAGTGCAACTATGACAAGCCATGCAACCATAAGTAATCGACATATCACTAAACTAGTGATGTGTAATAATGCAATGCAAGTGCCCTCACAGCAAGAAGTCCCCTCAACACTCTGAGTGATATATATATATATATATATATATATATATTTTCAGTTTATGTTCATTGGGATTGTATCAAAACACTCACTCTCACAAAAGATATTAAACTATTGTACGTAATACCATATGCTTGCCCTATACTCCACACTCATGACCTATCGACTAGTTGAACTAGGATCACATTAGGACTTTTCACGCTTATAATGTAGGCTCAGGGGGCTTTGGAATGATTATCTGGATAAATAGTGACTACGACCCTCCTTGGTAGTGAATTATTTACCACTTTTGCCCTACCAACCTATCACTTCTCTTTTCTTCTCCTATTTTTTGCCTGTGTAGGGGTGCGTTTTTCTTCTTTTTAATACTTGTCCTTATTCATGTACACTCTTTTGGCCTAAGCTGTGGTGCACAATATCTAACCTTCAAACCAGGGCCACTTGTTGGGTAACCACCCTCAACTTAGGCTTTTAGCCTGAGTTGAGGTTCACAGTGTTCAAGGAAAGACCAGGGCCGAACTGGGATGCATCATTTATTAAGACTCAAGCTTTTGGGAATTTACAAAGAATAGGGTCAATGTTCGGCTTAAAACAGGGACCAAGGGATAATTACATTTTTGGTTAGGTATTTAGGCTAAGTGGGCTCAACTAGAACAATGACCTAAGATCCTTTCCTATCCAACTAACTTAAGGTCTAAATTCTGAGTAATAGGGTAAGTTCTGAATTATAGTACAGTAGAGAATCATGCAATTATGCTCACTCGCTCATGGCACTGCTTTACATATTTTACACAACGAATCAAATCATACTTTTTATTACAGATACACACTTGTCAGAACAAACACTACAATAATAGCCTAATCATGCATGGTCACTAATAGCCTAACCAGGCAAGAAAACCAGTTGGATATAAAAAATTGGAGTAGTTATAGGCCAATGTTACTCAGGCTTCACCCAGGCCGTATAACCACCCACATCCCATAAAAAATAATGTGCATTGTCCTCAATGCGCAAAAAAACATGTAAAGAACAGGGGGTAAAAAAGGACCATACCTGGGCGCCTAATCTATCCACCCTTCATATGCCTGGTGGAATCCTCAACTGTCGGAGCAACATGGGAGGAACTTGCGCCTCTAAGCATCTATCGTGCGTGCTCTTATCTGGCCTCCTCCTCCTCTTGGGATCTGGCCAGAGCGATCCTCAGGTCCTCCTCCTCTGTCCGTTCCACACTCTGGCGCTCTGCATCATCTGTACGAGGCTGCTTCCCGAGGAAAGTGTGTATAGGCTCTCCTCCGGAGAGAACATGTCAATGATAGGTGCTACAGCTGGTGTTGTAGATGGAAAACCTACTGGTACCAATGCTGTAGCAATATCGGTCTGGAGTTGTTGAACCTCCGTTTGCATGGCAACCAGATCAACCAGAGTCACTATGCAGAGGCTCGTCTGGATCTTCTCCTCTAAAACATCGATACGGGCATCCACTAGTGTAAGTCCCTCTCTGATAGCTATGGTGGTGAATGCCTGCATGCGACTCTCTACCTCTGAAACAAGCTGGCAGACCCAGGGCCTCAACTACTATAGAAGTTGAGCCAACTGTGACTCAGTGTATGCCAGTCTCTGTGCTAGGGCCTAGAATGATACTGCCGACACAAATGCAATGCCGGAAGGTACTGATGATGCATAAACTGACTCTGGAACAACAGTAGTAGCAATAGTGGGCCCCCTCCCTTCAACAGTCTCTATTTGTGGGGGCCTCTCTGTGGTCTGTGCAACAACCAAGCTAGATGGCTCAGTCGTAGACACGGAGGCAGGTAGCTCTAGAAGTACTATGTGCGGCCTTAGTGTCCTCCTCATAGCAACTGGATTCTTATCGGCCTTGATCAGGCCAACGTCCAGTGTGCGCTGCACAGTCAAGATGAAATCCATGTAGTGTATAACATGAATCCCTGCCGCCAGACATAGTTTTTGTATCAAGCATGAGAAGGGGATCACCGTGGATCTCCTCAAGGTCGCCTCATGTATATGCTCTATGATCAGCATGACCCAATTGATAACATTGCCGGCTAAAATTCTGGATACCAGAACAGCTCTCTCTGGCGTCAGGGTATTATCTACAAGCATAGGCCGGATCATCGAGCATATCACCTAACACAAATTTGGCAGGGAAGCTGAGCTAAGCCTTGAAAATAGGCTCTGAGGGTGTGGCTACCCATACAGGATCAGGACCAGGTGTAACAATGTGGGTAGCCACCCATCTCATCAAATGGGCCTGACGCTCTGGGTCCCTCATGATGCCCAAGTCATGCGTCTTCCCTTCTCTGCGGTCGAACTCTGCTGTAGATCTGAGGGCCATGAACTCTGGTCCAAAAAACATGCGCCGGATGGTCTCATCGGATATATCCACCATCCGGCCTCACATTCGAACCTCCTCAACGCTAAAGTGGCTAAGGGGCTTCTTCCCCTTGTGAAAAATGCTATGTATCGTGGCGGAGTAGGAGGCGTAGAATTCCCTCACCAATGTCACCGAGTACCTCTCCGCTGACTGAGCCACCCACTGGAGTCCGTACCATGTGGTCGTGTCCTCCAGCCCTAGGATACTATCGAGCCCTCTAATAATGACTCAGGACTCCTCCAATATAGAACAAGTGGGACGACCTCGCTCGTTGGGCTGAATATCCTCCGTAAAGATTGTATGCATGCCCTACATGCACCACTTGCTATCTTCTGCATCTGGCAAAGACTCAGGTATGCAAGGGATGGAGGATGGTGAGGCATCTGACCCCACCTCAGAATCATATTCTGACCCCTTCTTGGAGGAGGTTATCTGGATGCTACTGCTAGTCCGATCCCCTCCCTTATCAGATTGGGGAGGTCAGACTATAATAACCTGTGATGAAACATGCCGGGAAGTCACTTGAGTCTGACGTAGCTCTATATCGGAGTTTGGCAGAAAGCCAAGCTGCTCTACAAAGCCACTAGTCTCGGGGGCATGCTCAGAGTCAGTAGCCTCATCTTGCAGGCGAGCCTTCATTGCTGGTATCTTATCTCTTTTAGATTTCAGGGCCATAGTACCTGCAAGACACATAATCACGAAATTGGTTAGTTCCATGAACAACAATCAAGAACACAAGAGAATTTTAAAAATGAACTAGAAAGAATTCTGGTTTCATGAAACCCTACTTACGAGTCTTGAAGAGTTTCATAGATCCATGCACAATCCTGTTTGACCTACTGAACTATCTTCCACGAGACCCATTCATGACCTTTAAAATGCTCTATGAGTCGTAGATGGAGTCATGGAAGTAAGTCCTGATTTAGGTTAGGTACTGGAAACTTATACGAGACCCCATCTACGACTCGTGGATAAATCCTCAAATCGTGAAGGGTCTCATATGATGAGACCCCAAAAGGATAATTCCATTGGAACTTTTCATAAGGGGCAATCACGACCCGTGGACTGATCCACGAGTCGTGAAAGACCCTCATGACTCTTTATAGTGTTTCAATTTCCCTTTAAAACCTCATCTATGAGTTATCTCGACCAATTTTATCCGTTATCAAATCTATGCATACAAGGATTTAAGCATCAATTCATAATTTTACCCTAAAGTGTTCGACCCTAAACATACCCTACCCCATTAAAACAGTTAGAAATATATTTCACTCATTTCGACCACCCATCATTACGCGTATGACCACTGGGCTATGTATACATATTTTCAACATGATTAACACAACCGAGTAGCCGTACTATCACCTAATTTGACCACCCCATCTTGTTCGACATCAATTTTACCCTAAATCTAACATTTCAAATTCATAGAAATCAAATTAAGGTAATTTAACTAACTCCAACTCCCATAATTCATTCAAAACCCATGTCAATACTCGATAATTAATCATAATTCAATCAGGGTAAAATTTAGGCATCGTAAGCTTACTGAATTGAATCAAAATTAGCAGGAGAGTGATAAGGGAGTGGAATAGGGCTCAAAACTCTAGGGAGAGGGGGTCACTGGAATGTTTCCCAGAAAGATAACATGGAATGATAGGGAATGGTCAGACTTTGACATAGGATCGATGGGGGTAGGGTTTTTCCGGTATCGGGGTTCAAATATAAAGAGGTCAAAATTATTTGACCCCTATTTAAAGTGTACCAGGTCAGGTCTGACTATAGGGTTTTTGGCATTACGAAAGCCCGATTACGGTTCATAGATTGCTCAACAGCCTGTGAATTGGGGTTTCATGAAAGGCCTCAACCCTTTCACCTTACTTATTGTCCACAAGTAGTGATACGAGTCATATGTTGGGATACGACTCGTGACAAAACTCGTAGATGACCTTTGACACTTCAAAAAAATTTAAATACTTATCTAGGGTCCATGAACCCAATCCATGACCTGTAGTTCTATATACGAATTATGTGTTTAGCTCATGGACTGAGGAGCCATTGTCCTTGCTCACTGGAGGCTTTCACGATACGGTCTATGGGTCGTGCAATGCAGCACGACTCGTGGAACATGTCATGAACTCTAATTTTGCTTATTTTTCACTAAAGTTTGGCCGACTTGGTTTGGTACCTGCAAAACCTACATAAATACACTGTTACCCTATATGATTCCAGTCCATTGTAAAAAATTCACTATCTAAAAATACAAAAACCTAGCCTAATCTAACATCTAATGCTAAAACTAACACTACATTACAATTATTACAAAAATATCTTGGGTTGCCTCCCAAGTAACGCTTGATTTAACGTCGCGGCACAACGCGGGCTGTCTGATTACTCAAACTTCATCAACAACCCAAACTTCCATCTTAAGCTCATTAGGCCTTTTCATTGATCTGCAGACGTTGAAGGTGACTTCTTCGTCGTTCAATCTAAACTTGAGAAAGCCGAACTCCATATCCACTAGGGCCCATCTAGTGGCCAAGAAGGGCCTTCCCAAGATGATTGGGATGTCAAAATCAACTTTGAAGTCCAAGATCACAAAGTCCGCAGGGAATATAAACCTGTCCACTTTAACGAGGACATCATGTAAGATCCCCATCAACTTCCTCACTGTGCGATCGACCATTAAGAGTTGCATGTTAGTCGGCGTGGGGGCTGCCAGGATGAGCTTCTTAAAGATCACAAGGGGCATTAAGTTAATGCTGACATCGAGATCACACAATGCCCTTGCGAATTCTATATCCCCTATAGTGCAGGGAATGGTGAATGCACTGGGGTCTTCTCTCTTGTGTACTAAGGACCATGTGGAGATAGCACTAGAATGTTGGAATTCGTGTGAGAGCTCCTGACGAATAATGTACTTCTTTGTCACCAGGTTCTTCATGAATTTAGCATAACTGGTCATCTTCTCCAATGCCTTAATTAGTGGAATGTTGATGGACAACTACTTTAATATGGGAAGGAAATGTTTGAACTTCCCTTCCTCCTTCTATTTCTTTAATCTTTGAGTGAAAGGATGAGGAGGACGAGGGATGCGTTTCGATAGTGCTGGCACTGCATTGTTTCCCTCAGTCTGTACACTGACATTTCCCATTTCTTCCCCCTCATCCACAACACCCTCATCATGATAATTTTCCTCAGTTGCAGGCATCGAAGGGTCAGTGGTTTGCTTCCCACTGTATGTAGTTATTTCCATATACTGTCCTTTATTTTTTGGATTTTGGGCAGTGTTTCTAGGTAAGGTACCCTTTTGGCGCTGGTTGAGTTGGCTCGAGATTTGCCCAAACTTCTGCTTGAGCTACTTAATTGCCATAAAATAAGACTCGATCTTCTGGTTTATGCTGGAGATGTCAGACTTCATCCCCCTCAACATCTCATCCTGTGCATCAACCTTTTTCATTAACCTCTCGAACATCTCCTAGACCCTAAACAAATAGGCTCTAGTATCATGATTATGGGGTGGGACATAAGTACCGCTTCTATAACCATCCTTGCGACCCCATTTAACATCTCTCTCCTGACCTCTATTTCGATCATAGAAGCCATTCCTGTTATTGTTGTTTTAGGCTGCCTCATGACCAAAGTTCTGACCTTGGTTTCCCTGCCCTTGGCGCCAATAGTCCTGAGTGAACCCCTGTGCGTTGGGCTGGAAACCCCCCATATGTTCTACCACAAAACAAGCCTCATCTTCAAAGTAGAGCTCCTCATGCATAGGTTCCCGGACTGGCTGTTGAGCAACTGCATTTACCTTCTCAACATTCTACTTCATCAACAACTCCACATTGGTACTGATCCGTACGACCTCTTGCATCACCTCTTCACTAACCTGTGCTCGCACTGGAGTACTAGTCACAGCGAATGAACTCCGTGTTGTGGCTTTATCCTGGGTGCCCCATGCATGATTAGTATTGACCACCCTCTCTAGTCACTCAACAATCTCCTAAAAAGCGTGATCTATGAATGAAACACCCATGATGGTGTCAACAACTGCTGCATTCTCATCAAGGGCCCTATAGAAGATTTCGACCAGAGACTCATCCATAATTTTGTGGTCAGGAACCCATCTCAAACACTTCAAAAATCACCCCCAGGTAGTATATCGAGTCGCCAGGAAACTGCTCAAAGTTGTTTATCTCCTGTTTCAGCTTGAGATTTTTGGAGATGGGGAAATACCTCTCCAAAAAGGCTGTATACAGTTTAGCCCAGCTAGTGATGGAACTCTGTGGGAGTTCAGCCAACAATGATGTTGTATTGACTATAAGAGACAATGGGAATACACGGAGCCCAATGACATCCATAGATAAATTCTGGTTTCCCATTACACTCTTACACACAAAGACAATGTTATGCATGTCCTTAGATAGTAGTCTTGCGAATAGTCCATAGTTCTGAAGCATTTTCAACAACCCACTTTAGACAACAAACTTCGTGTCATTTGGCAATGGAGGTAGCATTATTGCCCTAGTGACATCCACAACCATCGGGTTGAGGCGATATTGATTCTAATCATTTGCTGCGGCTCAGAGTCCCTCCAGTTGTGGGATGAATTTTGGTGGGTTAATTACATTAGGATTCAATGCAGCATTTGCTGCATTCTCCACATCATTATTGGGTTGGCAGACCATTCTCTTTCTAGTTTGCTCAATCTCAGGATCAAAAGGAATCAAGAGAGTTCCTCGACTTCTAGTTGTAGACATGCACCAATCACCTGAACCCTGTATCAGAACAAAAATAATAAAAAAACATAAAATTAGGGAAATACAGGGCAATAAATCAAATTACACTATGCTAATCAAGTCTAGCCTTATTCCACAGAAACAACGCCATTAAATGTTGTGCCGACTCTGCGCTTACACTTAGCACCCACCCCTACTCGGAGGTTTTGAAGCGGTCATACAATTATTTAAACCTAACTTTGTTAGGGTCAGTCCCACGAGGAATAAGGTAGACCCTGGATTAGCACACATTCAATAACTTGACTAGATATACTCTAGTATCTCCCATAAAAATAAAAAATAAAAAATAAAAATGACTAAAATGTAAAAAAGCGGGGGATTTATGGGGAAAGTAAATCCTAACTACAATAACATAATTTGTATGCAACCAGTAGAGAAACTAACTAGGGCGACGTGTTCCCCATAACCTCCTAGCTAAGTGTTTTCATGTTCTCGCAACTCTTGTTTGGTGTATAGGTGCAGGACAATGAGTTAAGTTATCCTAAATCCTTGATTGGGCATCTAGGTTAATTTCATCATATTATTGGATCGGCCTCTGTGATATGTCATTACTAACCCTCACTTTTCATCTCAGACCAAAACTACTACCCCTAGTAGCCTGATTAGTTGAGAAATAGTCAATCAACCTCTATTAATTACTTATTTTCCTATTCTTCACCTCTTGGATTGGAAAGGTGATACTAGGCGATTTCTAACGTCGGCCTCCGTTAAAATTTGGTTAATTTGAAGAAGTTAATTAATGCATCCTAATCGCCATTCAAGAAATTGCAAGTAATCCAGTTTTACTTTGCTAGTGCATCATGGTTCCCACAACCGTAGTTGTGAACTTAGCATAGAAGGGGATAAAGTGACTAAGGAAAGTCTTGAATAGAATATAAAGACATAATAGGAGTCGAGCTCATTACATAATAGTCATATCCATCAACACCTCTACCATGATTGGAACGGGGGCCAAGACATGCTTCCGAGCTCACCCTCAATTAGAAAATATCCATAAATACATAAGACTTAATCAAGCATGAAAGTAAAATAGATATTTTCCCCGTAATGGAGGACTCACCAAAGAAGTCTTTAAGAAATTCGGCTAGCCATGTGAAGGAGGATGAATAGGAGCTCCGGTCCCTACATGGTGAGATCATATAGGCAAATAAGTATGCATTAGTACTTGGAATGTACTAAGTATGCGGGGTGCAATGCAAGTAAAGAAACGTAGTATAACATTTCAATATGCATAATCATAATCAATAGACGAGAGATTAATATGACATGCATGGATAGTGCTGAGTCAAAATATGCACAGGGACAATCAAACTTGGATAACATACATACATTTGTGGGAGGAGACCGTAACCGACATATAAGACCAAGCAAACTACTACTTGGAATTCCAATGCATGACCCCCCATCGAAAAAGAGGTGGTCTACTTTCCAAGGTAAACGAAAATTAACCCCCACATAGTGGGTAACTTGACCTAGATGGATCCACTAGTAAAACTCCCATTTAGGGAGCATGACATAAACCTATGGTGACACATAGTTAAGAGACCAAGACTTTGTATAAGGACACCTTAAGTCGAGCCTCCACCTTAAGCCTCTTTCGGTTCAAAGTCTAATCCCACGAAATACTTAACATAATCATAAACATCATTATAGCTTGAAAGACTTGTAAAAGCGTGATAACATGGCATGAGTAGCTCATTCACATAACTTGACCCCTACAAGTGAGCATATACCTTCCACTAGAGGGTAAAAACATTCATAAACTTAACCCCTTGTAGTGGAATAGCTTTACACAAGAGGGTGGAATATTCGTAAACTTGACCCCTTTTTGTGGACATTGGTGAGTACATGAGGGTATAACACTTATCATACTTGACCACTTCATGTAGACAATATCCATTCTCAAAGGGTTGAATAACATAAGGACTCAACATTTTCTTATAAATCATAGGAACTTTTCATGAGTTCAAAACATGCTTAGGAGTCTACATAATCATCATCTCATGCTTGTCTTGTAAATCATGCAATAACCTTTGTCATGTAACTTTAGTCATATATGGTGGGTGAATGCACATATAATCAAAATCATGCAATTAAATAATATACTCATGAAGAATGTAAATTCATTTCACTTGAAGGATAAAATCAATCAACCCACCAATGTAGTAGAAAAAAAACCCAATTTTAATATTATAAAATTTATTTTAAAACTCATCATCTTCATGGTTCATAACATGCATGAGTTCAAAATTCATAATCTAAAACATCGGGCAAGCCTTCAATAGATATTCATGCATAAATAATCAATACTTGAAGAACCCACTAAATTTGTACATAATGCATAATAATAACATCATATGCAAGAATTTGTAGAATACTTTCATGTAGTTGGAGAAGAAAATGGTTGGACTTGTTGGAAGAAAGGTCCCCCACAATCAAACACACATACCTTGGTGTGATTCTTGTGGAAGAAATTTGATTTTGAGATGGAGGACACGAAACCCTAGCTTGCACCTCACACTTGAGTACCTTGAAGAACTTGAGAGTGTTTGAGAGAATTTTAGACTTAGGGTATTTTTAGAATGAGAGGGAATGGGTAGATTAGGGTTGAAAAAGGTTGATAAGGGGATCTTAAAGGGGTAGTATGACATAGTTCAAGTGTAAAAGAGTGAAAAAGGTTAGTTTTGCCCCTTTTAAAAACCTGGCCGGACCGGTCCACGAAACCCCGATCACGGGTCATGGACCACTCTATGAGGCGTGGAACCTCTCGTGCATCAGGGGTCCTCCAAATGTGGGCCACTTGCACTTCCTATAAAACCTCCTCATGACTCGTGAAACTTTACACGGGTCTGGATTCTCTTCGTGGATCAGAGTTCTTCCAAGCATGGGCCACTAGAACCTCCTACGAAACCCCTTTCACGAGTTGTGGACCATTCCATGAGTCATGATGCTCCCTCGTAAATCACTCCTCACCTTAGGAAAAATCTGACCCTTAAGATCCCCTTCACTAAGTGAGTTCACGAGTCGTAGAGCATTCTACGGCTCATGCTCCAGGTATCGTAAATCCTTCTAGTGTTCCTTTAAAATTCATTTTTCACTGGTCACTTCTACGAGACCATCCACGAGTTGTGGATCACTTCATGGGTGGTAGACCATCTTGTGAAACCAATTCTCATGGTATTTTCTCTACTGACACTTTTTCCAAGGTCTTCAACCATGAAGGGTGTTTCAATATCTCCCCATTGGGATCATTCGTCCTTGAATGAGGCAAGATTAGCTTGAACGGGGTAGAAAGAGAAACCATGTCATGCAAGAAAATGCAAAAATACAACTCAATCTTTAACTTCGTAAAAACTATCAAAATTATGCATCGATTACCATTCAAAAATCAGTTTTATGATCATGCATGCATGCAACAAGAGCACAAGGCTGAAATTCAAGAATTGTCATCATAGACAGGATTTTGATTTTTACCTTAGGCTTGATTGGAGCGGAAGAGGAACGAATATCACTTTTTCATGTACGCTTTGGCTTCCCATGAGGCACTTTTGGCTTGTTGATTCTTCCAAAGAACCTAGACGGACACCATATCTTTGTTTCTCAATCTTTTCACTTGCCTATATAATATTTCCACCGGAACCTTCTCATAGATCAAATTTTATACTACAACACCCACCACATCTACGGGTGTAATAGAATTTGGGTCACCTACACACTTCCTTAACAGGGATACATGGAAGACTTGGTGGACCATGCCCAACTCCTTAGGCAATTCCAATTCATAGGCAACCTTACCAACTCTCCACAAAATTTTATATGGCCCTACAAATCTTGGGCTCAACTTTCTCTTCTTACCAAAACAAGCCACACCATTCATGGGTGAGATCTCCAAACAAACCCAATCATCAACATTAAACTCAAGATCTTTCCTTCTTACATTGACGTAGGACTTTTGTCTACTTTGAGCTATTTTCAATCTTTACTAATCAACCTCACCTTCTCCAAAGCTTCCATAACAAAATTTGGACCTAGCAAGGTAATTTTCCCATATCAAACCACCCAACTGGGGATCTACAATGCCTACCATAAAGAGCTTCAAAGGGAGCCATTCCAAGAATGGAGTGATAACTATTATTGTAAGCAAACTCGACGAGTGGAAGATGATTATCCCAACTACCTTTAAACTCCAAAACACAATCCCTAAGAATATCCTCAAGAGTTTGAATTATCCTCTTGGCCTGACCATCCATTTGAGGATGAATGGTCGTGCTAAGCTTAACCTTGGTACCAAGACCCCTTTGAAAATATTTCCAAAAATGAGAAGTGAATTGAGTACCTCGGTTCGAAATGATAGACAATGGTACCCCATTCAGCCTCACCAATTCATGAATGTATAGCTTGGCATAGTCTTCGGCACCATAAGTCATTTTAATGGGTAGGAAGTGAGCCGACTTTGTCATTCTATCAAAAATAACATAGGTGGAGTCAAAATGCTTTCTAGTCTTTGGTAACCCAATCACAAAATCCATGTTAATCTCTTCCCACTTCCATGTAGGAATCTCTATGTCTTGTGCTAGGCCACCCGGTCCTTGGTGTTCGACCTTGACTTGTTCGCAATTGTGACAACCGACTACGAATTTGGTGATATCTCTTTTCATACCGCCCCACCAATACACTTCTCTCAAGTCTCTATACAACTTTGTAGACCCGGGATGAATAGAGTAGGATGAGCTGTGTGCCTCCTTCAAAATCATATTCCTCATTTATCATCGTTAGCAACGCACAACCTATCCTTATACCTAAGGATACCATCTCGCTATTGGGAGAAAACCTCCACTTTACCTTCTTTCACCAACGCTTTCAACTCCAGAAGAGCGGGATCGAGGTTTTTCTTGGATTTGACCTCTTCAATCAAGGAAGATTTGGAATATTAACAACCACCATGCCCCCATATTCAATCTCATCCAACCTAACACCCAACCTAGCCAATCGATGGACCTCTTTGGCTAATTCTCCCTTGCCCTTATCAACATAAGCTATACTCTCCATAGACACCCTACTTAGAGCATCGACCACGACATTAGCTTTGCCGGGATAATAGTGCATGCTCATATCATAGTCCTTGAGGAGTTCCATCTACCTTCTTTGTTTCAAATTTAAGATACTTTTGGGTGAACACATATTAGAGACACTTGGGGTCGGTGAACATATTCTCGTGATCTCAATATAAATAATGACACCATATCTTTAGAGAATATACCACGACCACTAGTTCAAGATCATGGGTGGGATAATTACGCTCATGCACCTTTAGTTTCCTAGAAGCATAGGCTATGACCTTGCCGCCTTGCATTAGTACGCACCCCAAACCAACCCTTGAAGTATCACAATAGATCGTAAACCCTTCTAACCCTTTCGATAGGGTGAAAATAGGAGTAGACATAAGCTTATCTCTCAAAGTTTGAAAACTCTTTTCACTTTCTTTGCTCCACATAAATTTTGCTTTCTTTTGGGTTAATTTGGTCAAAGGGGAAGCAAGGGAAGAGAAACCATTTACAAACCTCCGGTGGTACCCTGCTAGGCCCAAGAAATTCCTAATATCTATTGGAATCAAGGGTCTAGGTCAATTTCTTCTCACTTCCGTCTTCTTAGGGTCTACTTTGATACCGTCACCCAATATCACATGCCCTAAGAATGAAACTTCTCTCGACCAAAACTCACAATTATCAAATTTGGCAAACAATCTTTTATCTCTCAAAATTAGCAACTCTCTCCTCAAGTGATTCACATGCTCTTCCTTACTTCGAGAGTAGATCAAAATATCATCAATGAATACAATCACAAATAGATCAAGGTAGGGTTTGAATACCCTATTCATAAGATCCATAAATATTGTTGGTGCATTAGTAAAGCCAAATGACATCACCACAAACTCAAAGTGCCCATACCTAGTCCAAAATGCCATCTTGGGAAAATCACACGCCCTCACCCTTAATTAGTGGTACCCAAACTGGAGATCAATCTTAGAGAAATGACTAGCCCCTTGTAGTTGGTCAAATAGATCATCTATCCTTGGCAAGGGGTACATATTCTTTATAGTGACCTTATTGAGTTACCGATAGTCAATGCACATCCTACGGGAGCCATCCTTTTTCCTTAAAACAACAGTGGTGCACCCCAATGGGACTTATTAGGCCTTATGAAATCCTTCTCCAATAAATCCTTCAGTTGGCCCTTTAATTCTTTTAACTCCGCCGGGGCCATACGGTAAGGGGGAATGGAAATGGGTTGAGTATTGGGGAGGAGGTCTATATCAAAGTCTATTTCCCACTTGAGAGGAATAGCGGGAAGCTCTTTAGGAAAAATATCGAGAAACTCATTGACCACCGGAACCGACCCGATGAGAGGGGCTTTAGACTCAACATCCCAAACCCTCACAAGATGGTGAATCCATCCCTTAGAAATCAACTTTTGGTCCTTAAGACAAGAAAGAACCCACCCTTAACCACTGAATCACGATTATTCTACTCAAAAATGGGTTCATTAGGGATTTGGAATTTAACCTTACAGGTTCTACAATCAATGGAAGCATGATATGCATGTAACTAGTCCATCCAAAGAATAATATCAAAATCTACCATGTAAAGTTCAACAAAATCACAAGGAAGGAATTTATGCATTATAGACACGGAACAACCCCTATAGACCTTCTAGCAACAATAGACTCACCAACGAGGGTAGACACCTCGAAGGGTTCACATAGTGACTTGGGACGTATATGAAGCTTATTAGCAATGTAATAAAGGAAGGGTGGCACCTGGATCCAATAATGCATACACATCAAAGTTAAAGATCTTCAACATACTGATAATAACATCGGGCATCTCACTAACTTCCTGCCTCTATTGAAGAGCATAGAATCGATTGTGATGTGGAGCGACCCCTTGTTAGCCACCTAGGGCTCTAGGGTCAACATGAGCACCTTGTCCTTTAGGGCGACCATCTCTACCTTTTTGTGACCATGAGGACAATCAACAACCTTGTGGTCCATCCTACCGTATCCATAACAAGAATTTTCCACTATGATTCCTCCCGTATTTTTGGCATCTTGGAAAAGTCATTTAATCAATTCATCCTTATGCCTTAAGGTTGGGCACCCTATCATTAGTCAACCTTGAGTTATGGCAATTGGATGACCCTTGGCCTTGGAATTTGTGGCCTTGTTGAAAATGACCACCCTTAGTGCCTTGGAAACCACCATCATACCGAGCTCTCGTGGACTCTCCACTCCTTATTTTCCAAAGCTTCTCCCCTTCAAGTTGCTCGACATAAGTCATGAGCTGAGACAAATCCATATCACCCACAAGCATAGCGGTGCGACATTCCTTATTTACCAAATCGAACACTTCCGACACAAACCTTTTCATCCATGCCCTAGGGTCAAAAGCTAAATGAGGAGCATACTGTCACGACCCAGAGGTGGGGCCTAGATGTCACATGGCGAAGGAGAACCCAAAATTCCTCGATCAAGCCATCATAGCATCATTACTCACATTATCGGTTCAAAAACGCGGAATAAACACATAACAAGAGACATAATGCTTAAAGAAACATAACAAGAGACTATCTAATCACAAGCCTTAACATATCATATCATAACAAGAGGGCCATGCCCTTAACAGGAGTTTCATCATAACCATTCTTCAATGCATATTCCATGAATGAGAAATCAAGTGCATAGGTAATAGAGGATTTAAACCTTAAACCATAATTCAATAGGTAATTCAACACAATTCATGATAAAATTCTAATTCAAAACATAATGCAATTTACCCAGGCATATAAACCATTAAAGGTACATGCACATTGATCCTTCAAGAATTTCCATGCATGTCATAAAATTCAAACTTAAATCATCATTAAATCACCTAATTTTTACAGTCCACAACTCAATGCAATGAAATACATCAACAATTAAAGAACCCATAATTAAAGAAAGCTTAAATACATAAATTAAAGAGGAGGGTTCTTGGGTCTTCATGGATGAAAGATAATCCATGGATCAAACCCATATACCTTGTGTTTAATCAAGAGAATCGAATGGAATTGCAAGAAAGATGAATTTTCCCAAATTTGTTCAAGCTTTCATCAATGGAGGTCAAGAGAATTGAGAGAATTTTGGAGAGAATTGAGGATTGTTAGAATGGATGAAAGGGCATTAGGGTTTTATTTAGGAGAGTTAGGAGACCTTAAAAAGCCTAAAAGGGGCATAGGATCTAATTAAATAACGAATTAAACATTAATGAAATGGACTAGATCACTGAACACAGTGCACCATAGAAGGTACCCAGTGTCTGTCCAGAGGCTCACGGACCGTGAGCCTGTCCGTGAGACCTCCCTTGGTCTCGACTTCAGCTTGAACTCTTAGGGGACTTTCTGGATCACTTCACGAGGGGCCTCACGGATTGTGTAGCTGCACACATACCATGTACTAGTCCGTGGAGCATCACTTGGTCCGGAGTCCAACCCCGAACCTTGGAAAACTTTCTGGATCAACTCACGGGACCCTTCACGGGCCGTGAAGGGTCACATGAATCGTGAGGTGATCTGTGGGACCACACTTAGTCCATGGCTTGGCCCCCAACCCCTAGGAGTACACTGGACCAACCCACCAGTACCCCCATGGACCGTGGACCACCAAACAGGCCGTGGTCCCACCCTTAGACCCCATTCCAGAACCTTTTCCTAGCGTACTTCCAATTACAGGCAGTCTTATTGCATGGGCCATAATTTTCACATACGAACTCTTAATTGAGTGAAACTAGTTGCGTTACGAAGATAACTCAAAGAGCTTCGATTTGATATATAGTAACTCACACAATTCATCCCATACCAAAATATATGGCCTTTCAAAGTTAGTGCTTCCTAAACAGACTTCCAACCTTCCACCAAAACGATTCCCTTGAATCCGGCCACTTAAATACAACCCATAGCTACCCAAATTCAACCATGACCAGTTCAACACTAACCTTGACTAATCATTATGAAGTTAAAATTTTTTTGGATCGTTACATCATCTCCTCCTTGTGAACATTCGTCCTTGAATGAGCTAAAACTACGGCTTGAGGACAACAATCAAATAAGAGACATTTTCATCAAAACATACAACGGATCATGAATCTTTCAAAAGTCATTCAAAGCTCATGTCAAAACATCATTTAAACCATTTTCGTGCTCATGTATGCATGCAATGCCATGAAACTCAAGAATTTAAAGAATTAGGACTATACAAGGTTAGAACCTAGTACCTTAGGCTTGAGTTGATTGGAAGAGATAGGGATATCGCTCCATCATGTCTAACTCCGCTTCCCACGTTGCACTCTCCACGTCTTGGTTTCTTCAAAGCACTTTCACCAAAGCTACCTCCTTTGTGCGAAGCCGCTTTACTTGCCTATCCAAGATCTCAACCGGCACCTCTTCATAGGTCAAATTCTCTTCAACCATCACGCGCTCCAAAGACATAAATTCTTTAGGATCACCAACCAACTTTCTTAACATGGACACATAGAATACCGGATGAATGGAGCTCATGTCCAAAGGCAAATCCAACCTATAATCCACATTGCCAACCCGTTCCACAATCTCATAAGGTTCGATGTACAGGGGGATCAACTTTCCCCTTTAGCCAAAACACATGATGCCTTTCATGGGAGATACTTTCACATACACCCAATCACCAACATGAAATTTGAGATCTCTCTTCCTAACATCCGAATAAGACTTTTGGCGACTTTGAGCTGTCTTCAATGTCTCCCTAATCAACTTCACTTTTTAATGGCCTCAACTACCAAATCAGGGCCTAACAAGGCCGCGTCACCTATTTCAAACGAACCAACCAGAGATCTACATCTCCTACCATACAAAGCTTTAAACGGAGCCATACCAATGCTAGCATGGAAACTATTATTGTAAGCAAACTCAATGAGAGGTAGATGATCATCCTAATTTCCTTTGAATTCTAACACGCAAGCCTCCAACATGTCCTCCAAGGTTTGAATTGTTCTTTTGGCTTGCCCATCAGTTTGAGGATGAAATGAGGTACTCAACTTGACCTTAGTACCAAGTCCCTTTTGAAACGACATCCAAAAATGAGAAGTAAATTGGGTACCATGATCCGATATAATAGACCTCGGTATACCATGCAATCTTACCAACTCCCAAATATACACCTTAGCATACTCCTCTACACTATTGGTAGTATTAACCGGTAAGAAGTGAGCTGACTTAGTCATTCTATCAACCACAACCCATATGAAATCAAATTGTCTTCGAGTATGGGGTAACCCAACCACAAAGTTCATGTTCACATCTTTCCACTTCCAAGTAGTAATTTCAATATCTTGTGCAAACCACAGGGCCTTTGATGTTATACTTTTACTTATTGGAAATTAGGACATTTCGACACGAACTTCGCTATGTCCTTCTTCATACCATTCCACCAATACAACTCTCTTAAATCTCGGTGTATTTTGGTAGATCCCAGATGAATAAAATATTGAGAATTATGAGAATTTTTCATGATAATCTCCCTTAAGACATCAACATCTGGAACACACAAACGGTCTTGGTACCGTAGCATACCATCTCCCCCATGGGAGAAAACCTCAATCTTTCTATCGGCAACCAACTTATTTAACTCTACCGAGAAAGAATCTAGGTCTTGTTTCGTCTTAACATCAACTACCAAGGAAGACTCGGATCCACCTTGGACAAGAATTTCACCATTGTTGGATTCAGTCAACCCCACACCCAACCTAGCCAAAAGGTGCACTTCTTTCACAATCTCTTTTTTCCCCTCTTCCACATGAGTCACACTTCCCATAGAGAGACTACTAATGGCATCCACCACAACAATAGATTTTCCAGGGTGATAAAAGACGCTCATATCACAATCCTTGAGAAGTTCCAACCACCTTATTTGCCTCAAATTAAGGTCTCTTTGGGTGAACACATATTGCAAACTCTTGTGATCGATAAAAACATTCACATGAACTCCATACAAATAATATCACCAAATTTTCAAAGCAAACACCACCGCCGCCAACTCAAGATCATGGGTTGGATAATTTTGCTCATGAACCTTCAATTGCCAAGATGCATAAGCTATCACCTTACCATGTTGCATAGGCACAAAACCCAAACCAATACGCGACGCATCACAATATATCACAAAACCCATCTAACCCATTAGGCAACGTTAAAACTGGAGCCGATGTAAGTCGATCCTTCAAAGTTTGGAAACTTTTCTCACATTCATTTTACCACACAAACTTGGCCTTCTTTTGAGTCAGTTTAGTCAACAAAGATTCTATATAGGAAAACCCTTCAACAATCCTTCTATAATAATCGGCTAAACTAAGGAAGCTTTGAATATCCGAAGGAGTCAATGGTCTAGGCCAATCCTTCACCGCTTTGGTTTTCTTAGGATCAACCTTAATGCCACCACCGAATACCACATGACTACGAAAAACAACTTCTCCAAACCAAAACTCACACTTGCTAAACTTGGCATACAATTGCTTTTTCCTCAACGTTTGAAGCACCAATCTCAAATGACCCATATGCTCTTTCTCACTTCGGGAATAAATCAAGATGTCATCAATGAAGACCATCACAAAATTATCAAGAACGATTTAAACACCTAATTCATAAGGTCCATAAACACCGACGGAGCATTGGTTAACCCAAATGACATCACCACAAATTCAAAATGACCATAACGAGTCCAAAATGTCATCTTGGGAATGTTACACTCCCTCTCCTGCAATTGGTGATAACCCAAACGGAGGTCTATCTTGGAGAAGTGAGTAGCTCCTTTAAGTTGGTCGAACAAATCATCAATTCTAGGAAATGAGTACCTATTCTTAATGATCACCTTGTTCAATTGCCAATAATCAATACACATTCGGAATGAACCATCCTTCTTCCTCACAAATAACACGGGAGCATCCCAAGGTGAGATACTCAGCCTAATATAACCCTTCTCTAGAAAATCTTTCAATTGATCTTTCAATTACTTCAATTCCTCTGGGGCCATACAATAAGGAGGAATAGAAATAAGTTGAGAATCCAAAAGGAGATCTATGCTAAAATCTATTTTTCTATCGGGAGGGATACCGGGCAAGTCTCGAGAAATACATCAGGAAACGCATTAACCACTGGGACCGATTCACGCTTAGGTGACTCACCCTCCACATCTCTAACTCGCACAATATGATAAATGCACCCCTTACAAATCATCTTGCGGGCTTTGAGGTAGGAAATAAATCGACCCTTAACCACGGAATCACTATCCTTCCACTCCAACACAGGTTCATTAGGAACTTGAAATTTAACTTGCCTAATCCTACAATTAACCGAGGCATACGATGCATGCAACTAATCTATCCCAGGGATAACATCAAAATGATACATCTAAAGTTCTACAAGGTCATCAGGGAACACTTTATGCAACAAAGAGATAGGACAACCATAATACACTTTCCGGGCAATAATAGACTCACCCATGAGGGTATACACTAAATATGGTTCTCTTAGAGTTTCAGGACTCAAACCAAATTTAACAGCCAATAAAGGAGTCACAAAAGATAAATCTGCACCCAGATCAAGTAAAGTATAAGCATCAAAATAATTATTTTAACATACCCGTCACGACGTCCGGAGCTTCCTCCACCTATTGGCGGGCATGAAGATTATAATACCTATTATTCCTAAGAGCACCACCAATCAGAGCCTTCGGTTGTCCTTGTTCACCAGAAGCCGCTTGATCCTTCTTCACATTCTTTAGGCAATATGAGATCTTGTGGTTCAAACTACCACACCCATAGAAAGCATCCGTGACTCTTCTACATTCACCCATGTCACTACCACCACATTGGCCACAACGAGAAAATTGGGGACCACCCCTAACCTGTGCCTTAGGAGGAGGCACCCTTGGATTAGAACCGCTCACATTAGAACCTTGGACTTGTTGAAATCGGCCAAACCCACTACCACTCTTGGAGTTGGAGAACCCACCATCAAGCCGGGACCTCTTAGATTCACTCACCGTTCTATCCTTAAGCTTTTACCCTCAATTTGCTTGGCATAAGTCATGAGCCTTGAGATGTCCATATCCCGAATAAGCATAGCCGTACGACACTCTTTCACAACCAAATCAGAGATACCAAAGATGAACTTATGCATTCTGGCACGGGGTTCGAATACAAGCATGGGAGCATATTTGGAAAGCTTAGTAAATTTGAGAGCATAATCCCTCACAGTCATACCACCCTGTCGAAGATTGATGAACTCGGTCATTTTGGCTTCTCTAAGCTAAAGAGGAAAGAACCGGTCAAGGAAGGCCATTTTTAACTCTTCCTACCCAACCTTGACATCAACCATCCTCTCAACTAGCCATTGGTTATACCACACTTGGGCCACGACTTTCAATTGATGTGCGACCAACTTGGCTTTCTCTTCCGAACTTACCCCCATGATAGTCAATACCTTAGTGAGTTCATCAATGAACTCTTGAGCATCCTCATATACTTTTGAGCCAAAGAACTCCGGAGGGTTCATCTGGGTGAAATCTCTCACCCTAAAAGCCGGAGTACCAACATTCACAAGATTTGCTGGCTGGGCTTGGTTAGCCACTTCTTGGGCCAACATCAACACCACATTCTTGAACTCTGCATGAGACACTTGTTCCTCAACTTTTGGAGCTTGACGGGGGAAGGGAGCTCCTCTAGGAGGCATGTTTTGAAAGAGCAACAAGAACACCAAGAGTTTCGGAATTTTATCGTAACGACCCACGGCACGACATAAGAAAATAATAAAATAGGACAAATTCCTAAAACATCATCATAGCTTCCCGTTCATCGGTATGACGCACATCACACCCATGAATAAGACTCTGATCGATGCGGCATGTTAGACTCCGAGGATCATTTACAAACCTAGGGCTATGATACCATCATGTCATGACTCGGAGGTGGGTACTAGATGTGACATGGCGAAGAAGAACTCGAAAGTCCTCGATCAAGCTATCATAGCATCATTACTCACATCATCGGTTCAAAAGCGAGGAAAAGTAAACATATAACACATAGTTTTAGGGGAAATGGGGCTTTGAACTCAAGCTATGGGGATGTCGCCGGGAATGTGATGAGCATGAATCACATAGCACATAACAAGTATTTCTAAGGGGCGGGTAAGTAGGACTCAAACTATAGGGGCATACCGAGTTAGGGGACTTTCCACATAAGCACATTCCCAACATTCACAAACCAAAAAGCATAATCATAAGCATAATTGAATATCATTTCCATAAAAAATTCCAATAGTCATAATATCCCAAATATGCATAATACAACGTTCAAGGGTTTAGTATGTCCAACATAGCCTCTACATAAGAAAGTGGGGGGCCTCGACATAGTTTGGGGCTCACTCTCAATACATGAAACAAGAAAAATAAGCAAATACGAGGAAGATAGAAGGTAACTATTACCCCTGAACAAAATGACTCACAACATGCTAATAACTCCAAGGATTTCACTCAATGTCCTCCGAAAGATAGAAGTCATCACTGGTCCCTACATGGTTAGAACATGTAGATGAAAGTATGGGTTATCACAAAATTTGTACTAAGTATGCGGGCATGCAATGCATATCACAATATATTATGACCAAACGAGATGACAAGGGGACAAGTGATACGAAAGGAATGCACATAGCCAAAAGGGAATATATTATAACAATATGCCATGCCATGATGCATGATATGCAACCTAAGATCATATCATAGCGTGGAAGTTACCTTAACCGACATCGGAGGAGACCCGAGCGAGCTACTACTTGGATCTGGACTACTTGCCAGGTAGATCCCTAGTCAACCCTTCAACAAGGGGATACATAACAAGTC
>JBCEWC010005604.1:0-24615 GCA_038996855.1 Solanum aculeatissimum
TATCTAATTGGTACATATCTGTCTTAGTTTTATTTAGTTCTTTGTATATTTTATAGAGGTTTTTTAATTCTTTTTTAGTTTGTTTATAATTTTGAGTATTTTTATGAGGTCGTCTCATATTTCTTCATTTATATTTTTTGTTAGTACAAAGTCATTTATAAAACTAATTCCATTATTACAGATATGTGCTCTACAAAGTTTATATTTTATTTTAAGTTTTTCTCATATGACAGAGAATAGTCGTGTAGTACCTATATCGAGGTACTTGGTAGGAATTAATCTTTCAATAATACAATTTTGATCCGCACTGTATCAAATAACGCAATTTTATGAATAGTGTAATTTTTATTTATGACTAAGGTGATGGGTATGTGGTAGTTTTGTATTCTAACTATCGAAATCATATCAATTCCTAACTGAGTTTTTGTTCTTCCAAGGGACTCAATTTCTTGGGATGTTTCCCCCAATTCTGGGTTGTAGGATTTTGATTCCTGACCAGATGTTTTAGTAACTGATTCTATTTCTAAATTGTTAAGTCTCTGCTTAACCTCATCAAATTCATCTTTTACTTGAGATAATTCGAACTGCATACTTTGTAGTGTTATTTCAATTTTTTTATAATTAAATTTATTTAAGACATTTTTCATGTTGAAAGGTTTGGTAATAGTTTCATTATTAATTTATTTTTTCAAAATAATATCCTTTAATGCAGTCAAGTAATTTTTCTTAATTTCTGAGTCCTCGATACGTTCAACCATATCGAATAGTATTTCTTTACTATCACGGGTTATAACATTTATGGTGTGGCTATTGCAGGTGCAAATTGTACTTCCGCACCCACAAGGGTCTGATAATCCACTATTATCAGAACTGTATCCTATGTTTATCTGTTCATCATCGCTAAAGGTTTCTTCGACGAATGAGTTATTTTCATCTTCTTCAAGGATTGAATATAATTTATTTTTGACATCATCTTCCAATTCTAACATGTTTATTTTATCTTTCCTTTTATTGGGGATTTTGCAGTCCTCAACTCTATACCCCAATTGGCCACAGTTCCAACACTTATCAGTGTTGATTGCTTTACTTTTGTTATCTAGTTTGGGTTTTCTAAAACCCTTTTTGTAATACTGAGGTCTTTGAAGTTTATTATTCTTATTATATTGGTGTCTTCTTTTAAGTTTTTTAGAGGTCTCTTTCGAGGGTGCCGATAGCTTGATATATCCAAAGTCTTGGCAAAACCTTCATAGTTCCCCTTTATATATTTTATTATCCCTTTTAAGTTGATTTTTAAGCTTCATATCAGTACACAGTTATAACCCTGTAACGTTTATAAAACTTATAAGATCGTCATAAGTTAACTGATTATAAGAAATATTTTCCTCAAATTTGTCTTTTAATTTTATTCAAACTTTTTCAGCAAATAATATTGGTAGACCACTAATAAATTTTTTTTTCCAATAATCATGATTATAGTCTTGTCTAATCATAATTTTATTGAGGAAAACGTCCTTATACCACCTAAAATCTTCTAATTTTGGACAAGATAGATTAGCTAATATTTCTAGGCTCCTATGTTCAAAAGGTTGAGGTTCTCCTATGAAGTGTTTAGCTATATTGTAAATTAAGGTAGTGGTAGCATCTTCAAAAATTTAATTTCTACTGTTTGTCCTGTAGACTCACTCTTAATGATTTGATTAATAGTTGTAGAATTTATTACATTTTTTTTAGTACCTTCGGTAAGGTAATTAACCCACCAATATTTTAAAGTACTAGTAAATTCAGCTATAATTAACATGGCAACTTGTTTATTTGATATATTTTTTATTTTATATGCCGTAATGGTCATCCCCATCTCATGCAACTTATTATATATTTGATGGTCTGTTAACCCATCAATATTCTATTCTGTTGTCTCACTTCCAGAGTGCGATATGGGATAAAAATTAATTTTCCTCATACTGCATATCTGGAAAGGAGAGTCTCTTGTAATAATTCCTTTTAGTGGAATAACTAGAACTTAAAGTATTAATTTCCTTTTTATTTTTGGATAAAGTTTTTATTTCCTGTTTAGACTTTAACTTTTCATTAATTATTCCTATAAGCTCGTCAATAATTTCAAGCTTTTCTTGGAACTTTGAAAATTTATCTTTTGAGAATTCTGGTAGTTTAAATATTAGATTAGTCTCTAACCTTTTATGTTTGTCATTGTAAGAGGGACTCTGTTTATCCTTAAAGACTGCTTTGTTGTCCACCTTAAAAATTTGGTTAGAAATTATATATAAAAGTTGGTTTGTATAATTATTTTATTGTAGTATTTTATTTATATCCTTATTTGTGGGGTCACCTTTGGTATCTACTATGTCCATTTTGAAGGGTGAGGCGATGACTATTCTACCATCTATGGGTAGGCTAATTTCTTCTAAAGGGGGGATTTTGGATTCAACTACTTTATTTTTGATAGTACACCATTTACTAACAAGCATATTTAACGACTCTTGTTGGTCATCCAATTCTCCTGTATATTCAAACCATTTAAAGAATTCTATGTTACATCTCAATCTTCTCATATCTTTATACCAAGTTTCCCTAAAGGTTATTCTTATATCTAAGGGATAACTTTGAATATACCACTGTCTTTTTATAAAATTTTCTGGACTAACCCACAACATGTTTAAATAAAAACTCTAGTTCAAACTCTTCATCAGATCTAATCATACATAAGGAATCTTTTATTCCTTGCTTTTCACTAGTAGAGGGACTCGTTAATTTTATAGGTTTATAATTTTGGGTTCATATTCTACCTTGGGAATAGTTTCTGAAAAGTCTACTGCTTTCACTAGTAGAGGGACTCGTTAATTTTATAGGTTTATAATTTTGGGTTCATATTCTACCTTGGGAATAGTTTCTGAAAAGTCTACTGCTTTTAATTTTCTATCTATTTCTTCTTCTAAGGACGTGTCATCCTCCTCCATTGTCCTAAAAAGGATGGTCTATAAAATGACACTCTTCTACTTGAAGAGGCGTGACTAAAGGATTGGGATGTTATAAGCCTTAAATCTATAAATCCATCCGAAAATTGAATTACTTGTTCAATATTTGAATTTTTCTGCTCAATTTCTGGCTCCGTTATGAAGTTGAAATGCCAATTATCTCTTGTTAATACATCATCTCATTTTATCATTTTTGGGACAAAGGTATTGTTGCGGTTATGATTGGCTTCCATAAGCATAGTAACTCCTTTATTACTTACCATTTTAGCCTTAGGGGCTAAGGTAGTTTTCATTAATCTATAATATACTCGATATATTATTGCTATTTCTCTTGTATTAGATTTACTATTCATGTTCTTAGTTTTAACATTTAATGTTAAAGTGTCCATCACATTTTGGTCATTAATATCTATAGAATAATTTGGATAACAATTGAAGTACACCGGACCGTTAGCCAGATTACTTTGTAGTACTGCTAATAATGAATCATCAAAATTTAATAACCTATTATCTCTTAGGAGAAGACATATAGGTACATCTAAACCCAATCTATATAAAGGTTTAACTACTACTTAGACAAGTCCTATGTGAAGAAATTTATAATTTTTCTTGTATCTATCAATATCTTCAGCTGCTAATAATTTAATAGTCTCAATATTTTTATTAATGGAACTGTAGATTCAGATGTCTTGATATTACAATTTTTTAATAAAATCAAAGTGTCCTGTTTTATAAATTCTTTTAAAATTTTCCTTTGGAATATTCCAATTTTGTAGATCACTTTCAATTTTTGCTATCTTACTAGAGGTAGCAGAAATATTAACACTATTTATGATATTTTGATTAATACCGAAGTCCATTAATATTGGGCGGATAATTGTGATTGAAGAATTAATATTTTATCTATTTGAGTATTTTGGATGGATAAATTAAGGTTAACGACATATAATTTATTGTATAACTTAATTATGTTATTAATAATTAATTTGTTTGTTATTTCTTTAGAATAATAGTCTAAAGTATCAGAAGGTACTAATCGTTGATAATAATTAAGGCTTTTTTAAATTTTTTTTCTTTGTCCTTTATATTTTTTTTGGTATTTTAGACAAATTCACTTTCGTCTATTAAAATATTTAATTTGTTCAGTAAATGGATGGGTAAGTATAAAAATTCTATCTCTTAAGTTTAATGGGATGATACTATGAAATATCAAGGGAAAAGGTGACACTATCCGTAGGCCAATTGTCTATTCTAGGTTACTCTTTAATAATAAATTCTTAGTGTAGTATTTACCAGTGATTTTCTACTAATTGTTTCTAATTTTATTCCTCTAGGCTTGGCGACGGGAACACCCTCTGGGTCCAGCCCTACGACACATACAATCTAGGCTACTCCAACGAAAAAGTACGGGTTTGCCAATGTCTAAACCGCGGTTACCTAACTTTAAGGAATAAAACTAAGAAATAAAAGTGGAAAAAAGAACGGTACCTATCCAACTAAGAACTTATCATCCCGAGGGAAACCCAACTTCGACTGCAAGCCTAAAGACAGCGCGGGGACTTAGCCGCTCCTACTCATACCCTTCCCGACCTACTTGGCTCTAATACCAGCTTGGGGACGGATCGGGTTCCTGGACGGACAACTACAGAAAATTGGGCAGAGTAACGGGGAGGAGGAAGGATATATAAATTCTCAAAAATTAAATAAACTCAAACTGAATAAAGGCAAGAACAATTAAAACAGTATAACAAAATTTGAACTTTAAAATAGTTAATTAAAATAAGTAAAAGCAGTAGAGAAAATATATACTTACAAAATTTCTTTATTCATTTATTTAGGGAAGAGAGAGAACTTTGGGGAATGGAACTGGAAAGTTGGGGGAGAGAGAATTCGTACAAAGATTTAGAAAAGGAGCAAGTATTGCATGCTCCTAATGGATACAATTTGAAAGCCTTAAATAGGCCTCAGAAAGGCTGACTAATTTCTAATATTCCTTAGGACTAACCCATAGCTTATCTAGATATTTAAAATCTGGTTCAAAACCTTCATCGAATATAATTGTACCGACATATTTTTTAATAGGCACAAACAAAGTAGTGTCACTACTTTTTATTTTACTACTTTTGGTGGTATCTTTATTTTATTTTCTTGAAAGTATGAAATAATTATTTATGATTTGTGTAGTATTTTTTATTGTTTATTACTTTACTATTTTTAGTATGTGTTGGATTGTGTGATGTTGGAAGAGGAGTATTATTATTTATTGTTATTTTGTTTTTTGTAGGATATTTTGGATTATGTAAACTTTTGGAAAATGTTTATATGACTTTATTGTGTTTTTATTTTTTGTAGGTTTGCAGGATTTAAAGACATGTACAATATGGATTATCGGTGGAGAGATAATCACTATCCGTAGGCCAATTGTCTATTCTAGGCTACTCTTTAATAATAAATTCTTAGTGTAGTATTTACCGCTAAGAAACACCATTTTTAATCACTTTTCACGAACTCCAAGCTTTTTGGGCGATGTTGAGAAGAAGTTTTCGAAGATTTAACTTGGGTAAGTATTCCCAATACTATTTTAATCATTTTTCATGAGTTTAATCCTGATTTTATTTTGAATTTCATGATTTTGAATGTTCAAAATTGAGGATTTTTAGACCATGATTTCCTAACTTTAAAGATTGATTTCTCACTGGATTGGAACTCAGTTTTTGTGAAATTTTCGCTCATGAACTCCATTTTTCATGTAGAACTTGATTTTAAAGTCAATACTCAGATTTGAAAACTTTAAATTTTGGCCCTAAAATTAACCATTTTGCCCCTACGCCTAAATTATGCCAATATAGGTATCAAAAGGCTCCTCTTGATGTGTAGTATCGTATTTTTATAGTGATTGGTTGATTTGAGGATCATTTGGAGGCTTGAGTTGATTGAAAGCTTGTTCGAGTGCAGTTTAAGCATTGAGGTAGGTTCAACTAACCTTTTTAGGACTAGATTTGAGTTATTGAGTATGTCATGTAGTAATTGAAGATGTAGATTGATTCATGAGTAAATGGCTTGTTATACTAGTGTTGTGATGGATATGTGGATATGATTATGTCAAAATTTGAGTAAATTGTGATCTTATCAATAAATTGAGTTTAATACTTAGGATATGAAGCACTTTGGACATTACCATGATATTGTGAGACTCATTATACCCTTGAAAAGGATTTGTGGAAACTTGGTGTTATTCATGACCTATTATGCGATTTGAAAGTATATTTTTTGACTTGCGGAGTCTAGATTTTTGAGAACTGATCATTGATTAGAAAGAGATGTTAATATGGCTTATTGATGGATTTGTGGTATTAGTTGATAGTTTTGATCTAGCCTTTTTGATCTATGACCATTGTCCCTGTTTATTATTACTTATGAACCATCTCCTATCTTACTCTATGGTTGCATTGGCATGCTCACATCTTATTCTATTGTTGCATTGATATACATATCTTACCCTATTGTTACATTGGTATGCACAGATCTTACTATATTATTGAATTGGTATGCACATATCTTACTATATTGTTGCATTGGTATGCACACACCATACCTATATATGTTATCATTTCATGCATACATCATATATTGTACCTATACTATCTGAGGCTTGCGACACCCTGACTTATTTAAGTACATGTCTTACAACGCCCCCAGGTTCTATCTAGTAGCTTTGGCTCGATAGATGTGTACATTAACACAACGACAATAGAGATTTCACCTTATTTATGGCCTGTGATACCATTGCATCCATACATTTCATATGCATTGTATCATTATCTATTATTATATTTATCATTATCTTTGGTTATGTTATCATGGACTAACCTTGTGATGCAAGTATTACGACTCTTTGTTATTACATACCTGTTCGATTTCTCTTACCTAGTCGATTGAACCTACTGGGTACATTTTGGTGTACTCACCCCTACACTATTTTCTCCCTATAGATCATACATAAGGTTTAGGACAGGGTAGTTGATCACTCTATCCAAGTATTTTGATATCATATGGATCCCTACAGTGAGGCTCAGACTTCAAGTCATTGTAGATCTTATGGATTCCCTTTTATTTCTATCTTTCAGACTATGTATTAGATATTACGTGATAACCTTTTATTTTCCTTAAGAAAATTATATTTAACTCTTCAATACTATATTTAGATGCTCTTGTACTCATGACAACAGGTTTTGAGAGGTTTCTTATGCTATATGAATGTATTTCTACTTTATTTCATTCTTCTTTAGTCATGACCCATTTTGGGTCGTGATATCTTCAGTCAAAGAGATGTAAATCTAAGGCAGAGATGGTGGATTAAGCTTCTAAAAGAATATGATTTAACTATTCTCTATCATCCCGGAATGGCCAATATGGTGGCTGATGTATTGAGTAGGAAGGCTAGCAACTATTCGAGTTGAGGAGTGATCATTAGCTCAAGATGTTCAGAGATTGGCCAATGGGTTGGTGAGATTATAGATTTTGGATCAGGGTGGAGTGGTTACTTCTATTGAGGCTCACTCATCTTTGATGGATCAAATTTGTGAAAGAAAATTTAAGGATGAAAAATTATGCATTATTTGGGATAAAGTGACTAGAGATGAAACTACAGAAGCAGTGCTTGATTCTGAAGGTGTATTGAGGATTGGGAGTCGCATCTGTATGCCCATGGTGACTGATTTGATCTGATTGATACTTAAGGAGGCTCATAGTGCTAGAAATTCTATTCATCCAGGGGCAGCGAAGATGTACCATGATCTGAGTCAACATTATTGGTGGTATGGTATAAAGAGAGATATATCAAAGTTTGTAGCCAGGTGCTTGTCATGTCAGTAGTTCAAGTATGAGCACTTTAGGCCAGGTGAAGAGATTCAGAGGATGCCCATTCCCAAGTGGAAATGCGATCGCATTTCCATAGACTTTGTAGTTGGATTACTCCCTATAGTTGGGGGTTTTGATTCTATTTAGGTAGTGGTGGATCGATTGACCAAGTCCACCCACTTTATTTGGGTCAAAGTGAAGTATACAGATGAGAGACTGGCCTAGCTTTATATTAGTTAGATTATGAGACTTTACGGAGTCTCGGTGTCCACTGTATCAGATCATGGATCATTGTTCACTTCACATTTTTGGAGGGCTTTACAACATGGTTTGGGTACCCATTTAGATATGAGTACAACTTTTCACCTAAGACCAATGACCAATCTAAAAGGATCATTCAGGTGTTAGAGGATATGGTTTGGTCTTATGTTATTGATTTTAGTTTAAGATGGGATTAACACTTAGCCTTGGTGGAGTTCGCGTACAACAATAGTTATCATTCCAACATTTAGGTGGCTCCTTTTGAGGCCTTGTATGGAAGAAGATGCAGATTACCCATCAGATGGTTTGACATAGTGGCAGTGGAGACCATGGGCATTGATATGTTTAGAGATGATCTTGAGTAGGTGCGGTTGATACAAAGTCAAATATGTGTGCCCGATAGCTTCAGTTATTTGAGCCTTCAGGTATGTCACTTATCTCATATTCAAGGATTAACATTATTTTTAGTATTGGATTATGAAATGACCTCGAAGGTTATTTTTGGTATTTTTGACTAAATTATCATTTTGTACTTTCCAAAATTTTCTTTGGATCATTTTTGGTTGAGTCTAAAAATTAGATTTTGAAAAAGCTTGTAAAAAGTTAAAGTTTTGCTAAAGAGTGAGTTTTTTTTAAAGGTTTAAAGTTGGAAATTTTGAGTTTTGTGATCATTTTGAGTTTCGAGTGTCAGAATTCGATTTTGTAGATTTCATCAGTTCTGGAATGCTGAACTTGGTCTAGGATAACTTGCAGAATTGAATTCAGAGTTAAAACAAAATTTTTGGACCTAAAGTTGCATTTTAGTTGATTTTGGATCATAGGCTTGACTTTGGTTAATATTTGGAGTTCGGGAGCTCGACTCAAAATTCTGTCAGTTCTAGCGGTTTTGAGTGGTGAAACTAACACTAGAAATGACTTCTTTGTAATTTTTAGATCTTCAGATATTATTGAGAGTTTTTGAGTTCTAAACTAGTTTAAATGATCTTTCTCGGGTTCTAGGCCAAGGGGGTATCAAATTCAAATTCTAATGGTTCCATTGAGTCTGAAACATCATTTCTGATAGGGTTCCATGTTTTGTTTGTGTTCATGGGGTTCCGAATAAATTCCAAGGTCCATTTATTGATGTTCTAAGCCGTGTAAAATTGTTGGTTTAGCTGTATCTGGAGTAGGTCAAGTTGTTCTTCGCATTCGTGGATAAGGGTCCCCGTTCGCAGAGTGTGCACACTTAGACCTCCGCATTCGTAGAGGAGAAGGACACATTGGAGGAGCACGTGCGTGCCTAAATCTCTGTGTTCGCGGAAGGCTCTTTGCGTTTGCGGAGCTGTGGTCCTGACTGGCTTCCCTATTCGCGGAGAGCAAGAGGGACCTGAAACAGTAGACTTTTTAAAAGTTATGGATTTTTTTTATTTCACTATTTTCAACATTTCAAGCCTTGTTTTCAATAGATTCTTCAAGTTTTTTCAAGGAAAATCGATTGGGTAACTATTTTCTAACCTATTTAATTGATTTCGATTGATTAAATTATGTTTTTAACTTATAATTTTTTTATTTTAATTGGAGAATTTGGGGATTTTTCAGAATTAAATTCCTAATATTAAATTGATGATTTCTACCTCATTTTAATTCTACTTTCTAAATGATTTTCACCGTTGTACTTCTTATTACTTGGAGAACGTTTTCATGTATTAATTTTCAAATTTTTGCTGCTTTTCTAGCATGGGATTTTGATCATCTTTCCTCTTTCTTCTTTATTAATTAATTTTAGTGTCATTAGATTTGTTATGTGATTGTGATGCTATATTTAAATAGATTTTGATGATTCGGAGTATCAGGAAGGTGTGGATTTGACTTGCTTCGAGACTTTAACTAAGGAAAGTGGACTTCTAACCTTTTGTTAAGGATGATTGAACCTTGATACTTATGATGACTATGATCAAGAGAAGAGTAAGGTAACATGTAGGTTGGTGGCTGAGGTCTCTACTGGTCAATGTTAGCTGAGGTTTCTGCTAGCGAGCCGAGGTAATATATCGGTTGATATTTGGTCTGAGGTCATTTTTGGAAGGATGAGCATTTCCTGAGGTCATTGCCAAAAATGTTCACGAATACATGGTCCTTATGATGTCCCCATGGTTCAGGTCTGATGTTATCAGCTAATGTGTATTGTAGGACAAACATGCATCATAATTATTTGACATTGCATCACATTATCTACATCTCATGACATCCACTCCATCTCATATCATTCTTATCTTGATAATAGAAAATGTATTGCTTATGAGACTGTATACTTATTGTATCATTGACTAGAGTAACTGTGGGATATATATTGAGATATTATGTTAGATGATGAGTATATCTATATTATTGTGATTTGTATATTATATTATGCTAGACTTTTCTGACTACTGGTGTGTATTTCGATGGTTTATGGTTGGGAGTTAAGGAGTACATATGTTCTTCACTGTTTTACTTTAGGTTAGTTTCCATTTTGCTGAGTACCCTATTGTTTGATGCTCACCCCCTTGCTACATTTTTGTAGGTTTTGAACCTAGTCCTCCTTGCTAGCTTTCTTCATTACAGGATTGAGCTTTTGGATCATTCATGAGGTAGCTGCTTATATCTTCAGTAGGCCTTCGAGGAATCCATTATTATATTTTGTTCTATTTGAGAACTAGACATTTGAGACATGTATTTCATTTGAGTATTTTGTATTTAGAAGCTTGTACATGTGTTACTTGTTCTAGGATGGTGTTAGATTTTAGTTTGTTTGCCTATCTATCTTATTAGACTGTTTATTTTCTGCTTTTATTATTATGTTGAGTTATTTAGGTTTTTGGGCTAACTCGCCTTCGTGGTTTAGGCGAGTCCCATCACACCTGAATTTCATGTCATGAAAGGAAATCAATGAAATAGGTCATAAAATAGTTACCTAATCAATTCCCCATGAAAACATCTTGATGAATCTCTTGAAAATAAAGCTTGGGATATTAAAAATGGTGGAATATAGTAAAAATTATAACACTCCCCCAAATTTATCCTGCCTAATCTGAGATGAGACCTAGAGAAAATAGACAAAAGTGACTAAGAAAAGTCACTGGGAGAAAACCACGAGGGCTATCCACAACGCGAAGAGTAATCTATGGCCCGTAGGTGAGATCTCATAGGCCACCTTGATACTTGGTAGATGTTCCTAAATCTAAGGACCCAAGATACGAGAGGGTATACGACCGGTATCAGATTTAACGACCCATAGAAATAGTTTCGTGAATTGAGATCTAAAAATCAACTTCTCAAAATATCAGGTTATAAGTGCAACAGACGACCTATATATGTTGATACGGCTCGTAAGTGGGTTTCATAGGTTTAACTTCTGAAAATTGGATATTTAGTTACAAGAGGCCATCTACGGACCGTAAAAAGATCCATGGTCCTTAGACGAGGTTTCGTGGGTCCTTGTGGTAGTTTTAAGGAGGGTACTTCTGTCCATTCTTATCACTTTTTAATCCAAACCTTGGTCGTCTTGGACTTAATTTAAGTCCTAGAATAGAACCCTAGCTTATTTTTCACCATTCTTCATACTTAGAGATTTCTTAAGAGCATCAAGAGGAGAGGAAAGCGAGGGCTTTGCGTACAAACGTGAGGATCGACTGAGGTTTGATTATTTCTCCTATTTCCAGGTATGTAAGGGCTTCCCAGAGCATAGGATTTAGTTCTTCCATGCATCCCTTTGTCTGGTCAAGTCGATTTATGAACAGTTACTAAGTATTGAGAAATTGTATGATCTTACAATTCGAGTTTATGGGATTGAGATATTAATCATTACACTAGAAATCATAGAATTTAAATTGCATGATTTTATGAAAGTCTATACATGAACTAAGTGGAGGTTTGAGTTTGATTACCTGAGCTTAGTAACTTGAGCATAATTGAGCATGTGGAGCATATTGCATTTTTATCACATAAATATTTATGCACTTTGCTTGCATTCCATGATGAGTCTAATTGAGTGAGTTCGAATGACCATTTAAGTCTGAGTTGAGTCTAATTGATTTTCTTAATTGACTGAGTTGGTGAGAAACTGAGATAAGTTAAGTAGTGACAACTCAATGAGGTTGAGTTTTGAGTTGTTTGAGTATTTAACACCGAGATGGGAGCGAGTAAATAACTACTCAAACCCATAGAACTATGTTGCCAATGTAGGATAGTCATGCAGTATGTTTTGGAGACATTTTTCCTAAAAGATGGACATTTATTATGGCTCCATGAGAGAGTTGATCGTCCTTGACCTTGGCAAGTTTAGGATTGGTGTGGCAATGACATTGCCTTTGTTATGCATCACAACATTAAAGGTGGGGAGATTGGATGTTGGTTAAGAGAAACTCCTAATCAATTATTGACTATCGTCAGTTGAATAAGGTAACAGTCAAGAATAAATATCCCCTACCAAGGATAGACGACTTGTTTGACCAATTTTAGGGTGCCACTATTTTCTCCAAGGTAGACCTGAGATCATGCTATCACTAGTTGAAAGTGAGAGAATGTGACATCCCGAAGATGGCTTTTTGAACCTGATTTGGTCACTTCAAGTTCATGGTAATATCCTTTGGGTTGACAAATGCACCTGCAACCTTCATGGAATTGATGAATAGAGTATTCAGACAGTAACTTGATATGTTCATGATTGTGTTCATCGACGATATCTTGGTGTGTTCTAGAGATGAGGAAGAGTATGCTAATCACCTTGGAATTGCTTTGCAAATGCTCAAGGATAATGAGTTATATGCAAAGTTTTTGAAGTGTAAGTTTTGGCTCAAATTTGTGGCATTCATGGGTCATGTGGTTTTGGGCGATGGCATACGTGCGGACACACAAAAGGTTGAGGCGGTTAAGAACTGGCCTAAACTAACCTCTTTGACAGATATAAAAAGTTTTCTAGTTTGTCTAGTTACTACTGAAGGTTTGTTGATGGGTTCTCCTCCATATCAACACCATTGACTAAACTGACTCAAAAAAAGGTCAAGTTTCAATGGTCCAATGAGTGTGAGAGAAGTTTCTAAGAGTTAAAAACTAGGTTGACTACTGCCCCAGTGTTGACTTTGCCTGAAGGAACAAAAGGATTCGTGATTTATTATGATGTTTCGAGAGTGGTATTGGAGTGTGTATTCATGTAGAAGGGTAAATTTATTGCTTATGCTTCCAATCCACTTAAGGTTCATGAGAGGAATTATCCAACCCATGATCTCAGGCTGGCAGCTGTGGTAGTTGCACTTAAACTTTAAGACCACTACTTGTATGGGGTGCACGTAGATATGTTCACTAATCACAAAAGCCTGCAATATATATTCAACTAGAAAAAGCTCAATCTGTGACAAAGAAGATGGTTTGGAGTAACTCACGAACTATGACATCAGCATCCTTTACCACCCAGGTAAAGCTAACATTGTTGTCGATACTTTTAGCAGATTTTCAATGGTTAGTAGACCCATATTGAGGAAGGAAAGAAAGAGTTGGCAAAGGAAGTGCATAGATTGTCCCAATTGGGAGTTTAACTTAAAGAGTCTAACGAATGTGGGGTTAATATTCAAAATGGGTCTGCAGCGTCTCTGGTAGTAGAGGCCAAGGAAAAGCAAGACTAAGACCCTATCCTACCGCAATTAAATACAGATGTGCATAAGCAGAAGGTGATGGCTTTTTCCAAAGGGGGGAGATAGAGTATTAAGATATAAAGACAAATTATATATTCTAAATGTTGATGGTACTCGAGGGAGAATCATGACAGAAGACTATAATTCTAGGTATTCCATTCACCCAGGGTCAACTAAAATATACCGCGACTTGAGAGAGGTTTATTGGTGGAGTGGGATGAAGAGAGACACTGCTGAGTTCATTTCCAGGAGCCTGAATTGCCAACAAGTTAATGTCAAGCATCGAAGGCCATATGGAGTAGCCCAAAACTTTGAGATTCCAGAGTGGAAATAGGAGATGATCAATATAGACTTCATCACAGGCTTACCCAAGGCCGCCACAAACAACATGATTTAATTTGGGTGATAGATGATAGAATGACTAAATCTGTTCACTTCTTGGCAATAAAAATGACTAATATTACAGAGGACTATGCCTGCCTGTATATCAGTAAGATTGTCAGATTGCATGGAGTTCCTCTGTCCATCATTTCAGATAGAGGATCTCAGTTCACTGCCTAATTTTAGAGATCATTTTATAAGGGTTTGGGTATGAAGGTGCACCTTAGCACTACTTTCTACCCTTACACTAATGGCCAGGCAGAGCACACTGTTTAGACTTTAGAGGATATGTTGAGGGATTGAACTATTGATTTTAAAGGTAATTGGGACGACCACTTGCCTTTGATTGAGTTTTCTTATAATAACAACTTTCATTTGAGTATTCGAGTATTCAAATGGTGTTGTATAAGGCACTTTATGGGAGGAGGCGTAGGTCACTGTTTTGTTGGTTAAAGGTGGGTGAGGCAGAGTTTATTAGGCAAGACTTAGTTCACCAGGCCATGGAGAAGGTGAAGATCATCCAAGATAGATTGAAGGTTGCCCAGAGTTGACAGAAATCCTACACTGATGTTAGGAGAAGTGATTTGGAATTTTAGGTCAACAATGGGGTGTATTTGAGGGTGTCCCCCATTAAGGGTGTGATGTGAGTTGGGAAGAAAGGTAAGTTGAGTCCAAGGTATATTGGCTCTTACCAGATTACAAAGAGGGTGGGCAATGCAGCCTATGAGTTGGAATTACTACCAGAGTTAGCAACCATCTATCCGATCTTCTACATTTCCATGCTTAAGAAATGTTTGGGAGATCCATAGTTGGTTATGCCTGTTGAGGGTATCAGAGTAAAACTCATCCTGAGCTATAAGGATATTCCTATCCAAATCCTTGATAGACAAGTTTGAAAGTTGAGAACCAAGGAGATTGCATCAGTTGAGGTGTTGTGGAGGAATCAGTTTGTAGATGGGCTATTTGGGAATCTGAGGAGGATATGAAAGCTAAATATCCACACTTATTTCCACCTTTTGACGATGAGAGAGCTAATGGTGATGATTCCTTCCTATTCATTTGAGTTCCATTTTATTCTTGGTCTGACTGATGATAGAGTCCTCGAGTTCGAGTGGTGATTGAGTAGATTGTTGACTGCCTCTCTAGTTTATTTTCTTACTTGCTTGCTTGATTGATTACATGATGAGTTGTGAGTTGTATGAGTATTGTAGTTCATGATAGAATTCATGCCTCAACTAAGTTCCTCGATTTTTCTTTTCATTCAAGGACGAATATCCCAAGGGGGAGATAATGTAACACCCTCCCAAATACATCCTGCCTAATATAAGATGAGATCTAGAGAAAATGGAGAAAAATAACTGAAACAAGTCACTGGGAGAAAACCATGAGGGCTATCTACGACCCATAAAGTAATTTATGGCCCATAGGTGAGGTCTCGTAGGCCACCTTGATACTTGGAAAATTTTCATAAATTTGAGGACGCAAGATACGAGAGGGTATATGGCCGTACCAGATTCTACAACCTGTAGAAATGGTTTAGTAAATTGAGATTTAAAAATTAAATTCTCAAAATATCAGGTTACAATTTCAACAGATGGACCGTATAAGTTGACACGACTCGTAAGTGGGTTTTGTAGGTTGAGCTTTTGAAAATTGGACATTGAGTTATGAGAGGCCATCTATGGCCCGTAAAAAGATCCACGGTCCATAGATGGGGGTTTGTGGGTCCCTGTATAAGTTTTAAGGAGGGTACTTCTATCTATTCCTATCACTTTTTAATCCAATCCTTGGCCAAATTAGACTTAATTTAAGTCCTAGAACAGAACCCTAGCTTAGGGAATTCTTGTGAGCATCAGAGAGGAGAAGAAAGTGAGGGCTTTATGTACAAACGTTAACATCAACTGAGGTTTGATTGTTTCCCCTATTTCTAGGTACGTAAGGCTTCCTAGAGTGTAGGACTGAGTCCGTCCACGCGTCCCTTCATCAGGCCGAGTTAATTTGTGAACAGTTATTAAGTATTGAGAAATCCTATGATTCGTTCGAGTTTCTATACTTATTTGAGTCTTTATGATTATGAACTGAATAATTGACGCATTACACTACTTTTGATATGGGATTGAGATGTTAATCATTACACTTGACATCATAAACTTTAAATTGTATGATTTTAAGAAAGTTTGTAGATTAATTGAGTGGAGTTTTGAGTTTGATTACCTGAGCTGAGTAACTTGAACATAATTGAGCATGAGGAGCATATTGCATTTTAATCACATGTATATTTATGCACTTTGTTTGCATTCTATGATGAGTCGAATTGAGTGAGTCCAAATGACCGTTTGAGTCTGAGTTGAGTCTGATTGATTTCCTTAATTGATTGAGTTAATGAGAAGCTTAGATGAGTTGCATTAAGACAACCTAATAAGGTTGAGATTTGAGCTGTTTGATTTGAGTATTATCGATATTCGAGTTGATTAATGAGTTGAGCCTATTTTAGTCTTGGGAGGAGTATCGAGAACCGAGATGGGAACGGGTAAATAACTACTCTAACCCATGGAACTATGTTGCCAGCGTAGGATAGTCATACAACACATTTTTGCAACTCTTTTCCCAAAAGATGTACATTTATTATCGATCCATGAGAGAGTTGATCGTCCTTACCTTGGTAAGTTTAGGACGGGTGTGACAACGACGTCGCCTTCGTTGTGCATCACTAAACTAAAGGTGGTAAGATTGGATATTTGTTAAGAGAAACTCCTATGCAAATATGATTGAGCAACATCGTTTTAAATTGTGTTATACACTATTGAGTCTATTTTTTTCAAAGCATGATTATCACTAAACTTGCATATTTACTGAGTTGAGTCATGAGTTGATTGAGCTTAGTTGAGTGTGTTGAATTTTACTTTTCTTGACATATTTTACATACCAGTATATTCCATGTAGTGATATCTATTTGGACCTACATCATTTCATGATGCAGATACTGGTGATAGAGGACTTCAGCTAGAGCACCGCTGAGGTCTAGATCAGTGCATTCTCAGAGTTGGTGATCACTCTTTGCTCCCTTTCGAAGGAGCCCTTTTATTTTTCCTATTTCTATTGAGTATTTTATTTATTTTGAGTTAGGTAGCCATGGCCTATCATGGTACCATCTAGATGTTAGAGGTAGAAGCTTCATAGACGTTGAGTGAAGGATTTGTTGAGTATTGTCATTTCCAAACTTATTCATTTTGAACTATGTTTTAGAAGAGTTATATTTATCTATTGATGTCTTTTTTTCAAGTATTTTCTTCCACTGTTGCGTTCATGTGACAATGAGGCTAGGTTGTTCTCTTGGAGAATCAACAATGGTTCTTCAGGTGTTGTCCAAGCCAGAGGTACCCTCTCGGAGCATGAAAAAAATCCATCATTAAAAGAGGAATACTGTACAGGTTCACTTTGTGTTCCACGAACGCAGAAGCCAAATTGCCTCGACACTCCACAAATGTAGAGAGGCTTCCGCTAATGCAGAATCCATGCTAGAAGTGCTATTTGACCTCCACTAACGCGATACTAAAGGCACAAATGCGGAGTACAAGCTTCACCTGCACTAAAAATAACTAAAAACCAACAAACACAGCTCGGACAAAATCATGAAAAGGACCCTCAGGATTCCTTCGAAGTCTCATGAAAACAAAACAAATATGAAACCATACTATAAACGACGTTCTGGACTCTATGAAACTGTCAAAATTTGAATTCGAGACCTCATTGGCCCAGAACCTGAGAAAGATCATTTAAACTAGTTTAGGACTCAAATATTCCAAATAATCTCAAAAGCTCTAAAACTTATGATGAAGATATTTCTAGCGTTAGTTTTATCACATGGAACCATTGGAACTGATGAAATATTAATTCGAGCTTCCGAACTCCGAATGTTAACCAAAGTCAAACCTATGATCCAAATTAACTACAAAAGCAACTTTGGGTCCAAAATCTTTGTTTTAACTTCAAATTCACTTCTGGAAGTCCTCCTAGACCAGATTTGACATTTTGAAACTGATGGAATCAACATAATCAAATTTTAAAACTCGAAACTCAAAACGACCACAAAACTCAAAATTTCCAACTTTAAGCCTTTAAAAACTCAATCTTTAGAAAAACTTCAACTTTTTTCAATATTTTCAAAATCGAACTTTTAGACTTAACCAAAAATGATTCAAGAAAATTTTCGAGAAGGACAAATAGTAATTATGTGGAAGAATGCCAGAAATGACTTTCAATGTCATTACATAAAATTTAGCATCATAAGCTGCTATAGAAATCTTCCATTGCTCAATATTAAGGAACTCATCTCTTCTCTTTTCCGTCAAAGTTTAGAGAATAGACTTCTCCACATAGAAGTTAGAAAACGTTGTCCAAGTCATAGGTGGTGATTTTGCTAGTTGACACTCCACATGAGACCTCCACCATATTTTAGCATCTCCTTGAAGTTGGTATGTCAAAAAATCGAAACTAAATCGCTCTACTATATTCATCTTTTAAAGCACCTCATGACAATTGACAAAAAAATCATAAGTATTCTCAGATTTAATATCCCTAAATATCAAAAGTTTTAGCATTAAGAACTTAACAAAGACATCATGTTGGTTACTATCATTAATGGCTCGTAGTCAATCGAGAAAACATGTCTGTCTCGAAGAATACATTCATACGAGGATCTACAACAGTTGCATGTTGCTCTAGTTCTAACTATTGCAAAAAAGAGTGAAGAAGATCAAATATCAATAAGGGAGTTTTTTAATGTCTTGTAGTCTTTCGAAAAAAAGTACATGCATCCCCCTAGGGTTTCACAAGATTATACTTGACCTGTCCTTGTGCAATGAGATCACCGAACATAAAGAACTGATACCAAGTTCGTCACAACCAAAAATGGGTTGTGAGTCACGCCCAAACCTAACCTCCTAAGTAGGCAAACTAATGATTCAAATCTCAACCTATATTAGAAATTCAACTTAGGAAATATGATGATAATACGGAAGCTCAAATTTATAAAACAAGAATTAACAAAAATCACTAAGCCTATTATATAACGGTCCCCAAAACTTCAAAGTCATCACATCAAAGACACTAATCTCAAAAATACCAAGTATAAGAGTATCAATACCAAAATAGATAAATATAATAATTTATGTCCAATAGCTAAGGATATTATTTTATGACCGAGAGATTCCAACACGAGCTAGGAGGACAGCTCACCCTAGAATATGATGTGTCGCAGACTGGCTAGAGCTAAGGGTGAGTTGAAGTTGATAAAACACTCGCTACACTTCACAAAAGAAAATAGAGAAAAATACAAGTAGGGGTCAGTATTGGCAATATGTACTGAGTAGGTATCACCGATCGACTCTAAATAGAAACCAATATGCATAAGTAATATTAAGAAATCAACTATATCACTTGATGAAAAACAATGAGTAATACATATAAGTAACAACACAATGAAATAAGTACATAATTAGTCAATAATATCAAAAACACACATGAGGATTCAAGCCTCCACACCATACTTCTTTTGGAAAATAAGTTCCTTCAGATTGAGTATATTAAGTCATTTTAATATATTTTTTCTTTAAAATGATCATGTCAAAATATGAGATCCGATCCAAATATATCATGTCGAAATATGACATCTGATCTTATATTATATCACGTGGGAATGTGATATTCAATCTCATAATATTGTGTTAGAATGTGACACCCGATCCAAATATATTTTAATTCATCATTCTTTGTCATTACTTTTCACTTCATTAATGATATTTCATCAAACCTTCTTTATTCAAGGCATAACTTTAATAGGGCAAGTTCAAGATTATGGATTTTATGATCTTGAGATTTCAGATCAATCATAACATATGTCAATCATCCAAACCACAATAATTAAATGCATAGAAAACTTCATAATATCACTCAATGAATACCAATCACTATTAAGAGTCACTCTAACATATAGAATAAACTATAACTTACCTCAATCGAAGAATCAATACCAAACTACCTAATCCACCAATGTTTTTCCTTTCTCCAATACCTCATAATACTTTAAATCTATCAAATATAGAATCTCCATAAGAATACAAATTCAAGGACACCTATACCACTATATGTTTTGTAAGCACTCAAGAGAAGTGAAAGTCCAAGAAAAGAGTCTTGAAAATTTTCTGAAGTACTACTGTTAGAAGGGGTTTACGAGTTGTAGATCAAAGTACGTGCCATGCAGTGGTTCGTGAACATTTCCAGTAGCTCAATTTTGAGGATCAACTTTGTATGAAAGTTTTCACAAGTCGTATACAATTTCATGAGTTGTAAATATTGTTCGTAGAATGAGGGACAGACTCTCTCAAGCCTCCTTTAAGATCTCAAGCAAGAAGACCTAAATTAGGGTTTCAGTTCTTCATCACCAAGACAAATTTTTCTCTATTAAATCACTAAGGTATGTGAGTTTGATTGTGGGGACCTTCCTTCCCACAAGTCCAACCATATTCTTCTCCAACTAAATGAAAGTATTTTATGGACTCTTGCATATGATGTTACTATTATTCACCCCATGATGGTCTATTTTCATGCATTATATACATGGGTCATGTTTAGATTTTCAAGTATTGATTGTTAAGCATGAATACCAACTGAAGGCATATTTTATGAGTTGATTCATATCTATTAAAACTATGCATGATGTAAACTATGAAAGATTATGAATATGAGGTGGATTCCACAATACCTAGGATGAGGTTTTCTACTACAAGGTTGATGAGTTGATTGAATATCTTCCAAATGTATTGATTTTACATTCTCAAGGTCTCATACTCTTGAATTGCATGATTTTAAGTACATATGTATCTACCCACCATGTGTGACTAAATTATCATGACAAAGGTTCTCATGTTGATAAAGCGTTATTGTATGAATTGCAAGACAAACATGATATGATAAATTATGGGCTCCTAAGCATGCATTGAACTCATGAAAGGTTCCCATGATTTGTAAGTAAGATATTGATTCCCTATGTTATATTTGACCCTCTTGTGAATGAATGTTACCTACATAAAGGGGTCAAGTATGATAAGTGTTTTACCCTCATGTGCAATTAATCCTCACTAGAAGGGGACAAGTATGTTGTAAGTCCTACCCTCATGTGTAAAGCTATGCCACTAGAAGGGTTCAAGTTTATGAATGTTTGTACCCTCTAGTATAAAGTATACACTCACTTGTAGGGGTCAAGTATATGAATGAGCTACTCTTATCATGTTACTATGTTTCTCCATGCTATTAAAGTTAAGATTAAATTATGATTATATCAAGTATTCCGTGGAATTAGACTTAGCATCAAAAGAGACTTAAGGTGGGGGCTCGACCCAAGGGGTCCTTATATAAAGTCTTGGTCTCTTAACTATGTGCCACCATAGGTTCATGCTATTTTCCCTAAAAGGGGTTTCTATTAGTGGATCCAACTAGGTCAAGCTACCCATTATGTGGGGTTAAGTTTGGTTTACCTTGACAAGTAGACGACTCCTTTTTCAGTGAGGAGTTAAGCATCAGAATTCCATGTAGTAGCTCACTTGGTATTATATGTCGATTAAGGTCTCCTCCCACATATGTATGTTATGTTATGCAAGTTTGATTATCTCCATGCATGTGCAAGTAAGGCTAATATTTTACATGTTATATTGAGCTTATGTCTATTGATCATGATTATGCATCTCAATTATCATGGCTTACTTTCTTTGCTTGCATTGCACCCCACATACTAGTACATTCCAAGTACTAACACATACGTTTTACCTATATGATCTAACCATGTAGGAATCGGAGCTCCTATCCATCCTCCTCCGCATGGCTAGCCAGATTACTTGAAGATTGCTATTTATGAGTCCTCCATTTCGGGGACAATATCCACTTTACTTTCATTCTTTAATTAAGTCTTGTATATTTTGGATACTTATCTTTGACGGTGAGCCTGGGAGATGTCTTGGCTCCCATTCCATTCCTACTAGAGGTGTCGTTGGATATGGAAAATGTGTATATTGGGATTGACTCTCGTTATGCTTACGTGATTATGCACGATTTACCTTAGTCCCTACTCCCTTATATGTGATGATATTTGTTGATGATATGATGGAAGTCCCAAGTCCCGACAACATTTTCATAGTGTGAGTCATACTTACCAACCCCTTAGACATTATTTGTTACATGATTCATGCAAATTCTCTCCCCTAAAATATTTCCATAGCTTGAGTCCAAAGTCCCATTTCCCCTAGAATTATTTGTTACTTGCTTGATTGTTTGTTTATGCTTCCATAATTAAGAATGTGCAAATGATATGTTAAGAGGCTTGTTTGTGTTGCCTTCGGATTTTCCATTCGCCGTCTCATGTCTAGGGCCTAGACTTGGTTCGTGACATGTTTAGTCTAGACCCAAAGATTCATTCAATTTTCTAAATTTCAAGCTTAGGATAATTAAATGTTAATTCCTTCAAATATCATAAATCTAATGACGTTCATATAATATAATGTACCTATTATTTAATTACCTATATCAATTTAGAAAAACTTAAATCATAATGTGATAATTAAATAGAAAATCAACAAAGTTAGAAGTAATTAATTACAGGATCAGTGTTGGTACGCCTAGAAAGCAAATTGCAAAAGTAAGGCCACCTCACAAAACACCCATCAAATTAACATCATCGATGTCTGCAATAACCAATTAAAATTGAAATTCAAATCTTTTCTTTCCAATATATAAACAAGACCGCTACTCATATTAACAATATAGATGTTAGGCGTGCTTACCTGATTTGCTCGATAATTTCTCATTTCTTCTCCTTTGCTGCACGTTCTCCTTTTCTCCTTCTCTCTCTTTATTTTTAAAAATAATTATGTACAAAAAGTGATAAAATCTACTAACTTACTTTAATAAATACAAAATAAGGGGTATAGGGTATTAACTAAATTTTCATTTTAACCCACCAATTAAATTAGTGATTTAAAATTATCCTCAACTAAACACCATAAGTTATCAAATAGTTCAAAATACTCATTAAAATTATAACAGGATGAATAATTTATGGAATAAGAAACTCTAATACTCAAATGACCTAATGTATCATTACAGATAGCTGATGTTCTTCTCCATATTCCCAGAGCCTTGCCTATGATAACGAGAGTAGTGTCATCCCTTTTCCGCATTTGCATAACCTAGACTGCATTCGTGGAGCCTAGGTTGCATTGTAGAGTGTGTTATTATTTCTTCTCTGTGTTCGTAGATTCATGACTGCATTCACAGAGAAAACAATGCTCGATAATGTTAATTAAACTTCAATCGAGGTTCTTTGGCATACCATTTTTAGACTTTGGGAGCTAAGTAGGAACAATTTTAAAGATATATTTTAAGACAAAATCTTTGGGTAAGTAATTTTGGCTCCAAATCTTCATTACCCACTAATTATTTCATGATTTTGATCTTTAGACTTGGTTTTGAATTTCATACTTTATAGGTTTTTTCAAAAATATGAATTTTTGATAAACTAATGATTATGGACAGATTTCAGTTTTATTTTTGAAATGATTTTTTCCATTAGTTTTTAAATACTTTGGATAACATATTTATGTATCAACCCTACTTTTTCAAGAATAAATTTTTGAGTCATTTTGGACATGGTCTTTAAAATTAATAAACTAAATATGTTATTCTTGTTATCTTATTTTAATTTTATATTTTAATATATTATATTAATTTGGAGGCTCGTCGAAAAAAAGTTTTAAGTATCAAATCATTTTATTATTTTTTTAGGCAAGTAGACTTTCTTACCCTTTATTAAATATATAGAACTTTATATTTTCTTATTTAGCATTGAGGAGTAAGGAAATTGGTGGAGGATTTGATATTATGGTCACATGTCCATGTTAAATGATTTTAATAATAGGTCCCGCTCTAAGAGTCTGTGAGTGTGTAACATTAGGCTAGATCTGTATCACTCTTTATGTTACATTTGCATCACCTTGCACTTCATCATCCTTGATTGATTCCCATTGTGTGTGCTACTTTAATTCCTTTTTTTTCCTATTATTCATGCGGTTGAAAATGATTGGTGTACTTATTTAAGTCTTTTATTGTGTCTTCCTTGCTCAGTGTTATTATCTATTAGGTTGGACTGATTATGCTATGCAAGTTGTAGTTATGGACTTTTGGATGATATGTGACTGAGTTCTTGTATTCTATAAGTTGGTATAATATACCACAAATATAATAAATTACAGTTGAAAAAACAAATGACAAAATTGAATAAAAGTCCATTTAGGCTGAGGCACGGATATCTCGCTCTCTTTAAGGAGATTCAAGTCTACTGCGGCATAGTCTACACCGATCCAGCAGTAATACACTTGACTTGTCCCCTCCAGGATACAACAACCCAACAACGTTGTATGACTCAA
>JBCEWC010005605.1:0-24614 GCA_038996855.1 Solanum aculeatissimum
TTGGTCCAAAAATCTAACGGAGGGTATAAGTGGTCTATTTTGCATAGTTCAGGGGCAATTTTGACCCTTTTCCGTTGTGAATATGAGTGATTTTTTATAGTCCCAAGCATTGAATCTGAAAATACTATCATGAGTAGGATGTGAGACTTATTTTTTTATGAGGGCACTTGCATCACACTGTTGATTCTAGGCTATTCCAGTGATTGTTGCTTATCTGTGGTTGCCTTGCTCATTATAGTTGCGCTGTCACATATATTGATTTACATTGGTTTATTTGATGATTATCTGATATGCATTGACGAGTAATGTGGATATTCGTGCTTGATTTTGAGATAAAGTATGCTAGTTGACTGAGGTCTGTGTGTTACTATACTGCTTATGTAGATTGAGTCCGTCGCTTGAGGACAAACAATAATTTTAAGGTGAGGGTGTTGATGTGTTGTTAAAATACAATACTTTTGATGCTTAAAACTTGGAATTTTGTGTGTTCTCAAAGTGATATTTGTGGGTTTGATGTGTTTGTATGTTTATTTTGCAGGATTACAAAGTTGGTATGATTTTGGGCTGAAGTTTGCAGATTTGTAGCTTTTTGATAGAGTACGAGACTCTCTATGGGCCGTGGATACTTCCACGAGCCGTAGAGAAGTGTCGTAGATGAGATCTAGTGAAGGGCATATTTTCTGAAGTTGTATCTATGAGTTTTCAGATGAATCATGAATATTTGTACGAGAGGTTTTATGCCTTGAGGATCAGAATGGATGAAGTCTCAAAAAAAGGCTCAGACGAAACCCTCCACAGGTCGTAAGTCTGAACACGACCCATAGGAATGTCCCACATACGTTTAGCCCAGTTTTTGATGAATGAAGTTCACGAAGCCCTGGTATCGGCCATAGAACTTTGTACGGCCTGTAACTTGTCCCGTATTGCCTGTCGACTCAGTTTTCCTATTTTGTTTTGAATTTTTATTTTTAGTAGTATAAATAGGTTGTTAGAGGTTTTTTAGTAGAGAGAGAGAGAGAGGAGTGACGACCCAGAATAGAGAAAAAACACTTAGAAAACTCTTCTTTTGCGATTATTGCTTGAATTAATACATTATGATTTTCTTTGAAGAAGCTTGGATTTCTTGTTCTTTAATTTATCATTGTAAGTGATTTTTTATGTTATTCATGAACATGATTTCTTCACTAACAATGATCATGCATAGCTAAATCCACAACTAGGGTTGTGGGAACCATGAAGAACTAATAAGGTAAAATTGGATAATATATAATTCTTGGGAAGTGTGCATGTATATATTGCTTATTTCTCTTCATTTTAATTACTTTTTAATGGATGGCCAATGTTAGAACTCGCCTAGTGTTACTGACTAGATCAAGGTAGTAATGAATAGGAAAAGAGAATAATTAATAGGATTCGATTGATGTTTTCTCATCTAATCAACCAAACAGGATCAAAGGGAGGTTGTACTGGGACAATAGGTAAGGGTTAGTAATATCACACTGTGGGGATGGATCAAGTCACATAGTGAAATTTACCTCTTACCTGGATCAAAAAGTTTGGTAAACTTAACTTACTATTCAGCATGCTACACACTAGAAAAGAGTATGATTATCTGGTAATACCAAGTTAGTGAATCTTGAGGAACACAATACCCTAGTTACTTCTTCTATTGATTTTACAATACTTGCACTAGTGCACAAACCCTCCTCTTTTGGGAGATAAGTAGGTTAATCACCTCAATTTGCTTGAAATTATTCTATGTCTATTATATTCCCTGTGAATTCGACCCTAACCTTGGTTAGGTTACATATCTTTACAATGACCACTTTAACGTTAAAAAATGAGGTGTAGCTTGGGCGACATCACCCAACATTGATTGATGAGCCTGTAGCAGCCCACAATGAAAACTAGGGTGAGCATTCGATATTTTTGGATCTTTCTGTCTCCTTTAGCTTGGTGGCCCATCTTCTTTGTACTTTCTAAAACTAGCCAAATCTTTTGTATATTTTTTCTACTTATGGGACTTTTACTCTTTATTTTGTGTATAACAGTTCTGTACTAGAGGCCTCTAGAATCTGGGAGGGATTCTTGTATATTTTTAGTTTAGTTTCTGTCTTTATTCTTCTATATAGTTTGGCTTATGATTAGACTTTGTTAGTTTCCCCCCGAATACCCATTACTTATATTTTAGGGTTAATAATAGGTTGGCCTACTGGCAAGTTATGGTAGGTGCAATCATGACCTAAGGAATTGGTCATGATAACTTGGTATCAGAGCCCCTGGTTCATTGGTCTCACTTGTAAAGAGCTAATGTCTAGTAGAGTCCTGTTGATTGATGAGGAGATGTCAACAACCTATCCTCGGGAAGCTATATGATGTCATTTAGGAAACACTCTCTATGTTGAGTCTTTTCGTGCAATATGTGTCTTATTGGTTTCATGAAAACTTTCTTGCCTCACTTTCTTATAGGTTATGACTCCAAGATGTCGATCGCGCGGTCCAATACTAACACCTGATAGAGGTGTGGCCCATAAGCACGCAGAGGGGCACCAAAATGCCCCTATTCCTCTGCAGCTAGAGGGGCTACCTCTAAAACAGTCCCCAACTATCTCAGTCATGCCTCCAGCCATGCAGATGACCATTTTTCAACTTTAGACAGCCTTAAGAGGTGTACAACAAGCCCTGCTCCAGTTCATGATATGCTAGCGCAACAGGATCAACCTACCCCACCGATTCCTAGGGAGAAGCCACCCCACCACCTGTTGCACCCCAGCAGGCCACCCCAGAGCATATTATGTCATTACAGGAGAAAAATATATTAGGGATATTTATGATATTATCACTCTCGAGGTTTTGTGGAGCAACCAATAAGGATTCCTTGGAGTTTTTTTAACTACTTGCCACGAGTAATTTCAGTATTTAATCCTTGTAAATTCTAGAGATGACTTCATCATCCACTAGTTTTGTGAGCAAGCCAGGCAGTGGTGACGTTCTTACTTATAGGCCCAACCAGCCGGATTACCACCACTATCATAGACTAAATTTTTTGAGGCTTTCTTAGCTAGATACATCCTTCAGAGTGTCATGGATCGCCTTTGGGACTATTTTATGAGGCTAGAGTGGGGTACTATGATGGTCTCAAAGTATAAGGCCAGGTTTCACCAACTGTTCTGTTATTCCACTATGATTTTGCCCAGCCAGGAAGAGTCGGTCAGATGCTTTGTATATGGGTTGAGATTTCAGCTGAGGGTGGATATAGAACACCTAGTCTCATGGGCCACTCATTTGTAGACCTAGTTGATCATGTCAGTACTATAGAACACATTCATCGCGAGGCACAAGGGGGCAGTGACAAGAGGGCCACGCACTACGGCAGCTATAGTGGCTCCCATGCTAGGGGCAAAGATAGCTATGATAAGTCTCGCCAGAGGTTCCCCCACGGTAGATATTAGTAGAGTCAGTCTATAAGACCTATTGAGGTGGCAATACTCACTTCAAAGGATAGCCAAACACGCCAAAGTAGTCCCAGTCCCAACCAGAGTTTGAGAGGATCAAATTCGTTGCCTACTTACCATGGCCAGGTGATCATGGGGCATTCAACCTTAGGGTGCTATATTTATGGCTCACTTGATCATCGGCACGGGGAGTGCCCTCATCTAGCTAGTCCCATATCGGCCATACCATCTCCATGTAGGGATAGAGGTTAGATTTAAGGTCGTGGATATAGGACTCAGATTCAAAGTCATAGAAATAGGGCTCAGATTTAGGGTTGAGAAGGTGTAAATTAGGTGAGGTGATGGACAGGCAGGACAGGTAGTAGGATAGATGATCGAGGTGAAGGCCAACAGGCTACTTTTATGCTGCTTCAGTAAGGACATAGGTTGAGGTGTTGGATTATGTCATCACAAGTACTATCCTTATATGCCAGCAGATTGTTTCTACCCTATTTGACCCAAATTCCACTTTCTCTTATGTGACTATATATTTTACTCCCCATTTGTCTATTGTTTTAGAGTTGTTAGAGGTGACCTTGCATGTTTCTACCTCGGTAGGGGATTCTGTAGTAATAGATCAGGTATGTAGATCAAGTGTGGTAACTATTCAGGGGCTTGATACATGGGCAAATCTTATTTAGATTTTGATGCTATTTTGCGCATGGACTGGTTATCTTCTCATCATGCGATTTTAGACTGTTTATGCCAAGAATAATATTTTAGCCTTGCTTAGTATTCCCCTGGTCTTGTGGCAGGGTGCTTATAGCTGCACATCGATGGGGATTATATCTTATATGTGAGCCCAACAACTAGTTTCTTCAGGCTATTTATATTACTTATGTTATGTTCGTGATGTTTCTAATGAGCCTCTTTCTATTGATTCTGTACTTGTGGTCCGAAAGTTTATTGATGTGTTTCCTACTGACCTGCCTGGCCTACCTTTGAGAGAGACATTAATTTCCTTACTAAGCTACCTATAATCTATACATATCTGCAAGATCCCATCCTTCTTCTTAACAAGAAAGATAGGGGCACCCTATGGCGATACACTCGGGCGAATGAATCCCTTAGCTAACAGATGATCAAACTGAACTCTAAGCTCCCGTAGCTCTATAGAAGCCATTTGATATGGTGGAACTGAGATGGGGTTAGTTCCCATCTCTAATTCTATAGAGAAATCAATGTCTCCCTCAAAAATTGGCCAAGCAAGTTGGTAGAAAACATATTAATAAACTTTTAGACCACAGGTACAGTCTTGTGGCAGAGTTCTTATACCCGTACATTGACGGGGATTATATCTTCTATTGGATCTCAGCAGTTAGTTTCTTCAAGGTGTTTAGCTTACTTAGCTTATGTTCGTGATGTTTCTAGTGAGCCTCCTACTGACCTACCTGGCCTACCTCCGAGAGAGACATTGATTTTGCTATAGACTTAGAGCTGAGCACTAAGCCCATCTTAGTTCCTCCATATCAGATGTCTTCTATAGAGCTATGGGAGCTTAGAGTTTAGCTTGAGGACCTCTTAGCTAAGGGATTCATCTGCTCGAGTATATCACCATAGGGTGCCCCTATTATTCTTGTTAAGAAGAAGGATGGGACCTTGGGGATGTGCATAGATTATAAGTAGCTTAATAAGGTGACAGTGAAGAATGGTACCCCCTGTCTCATATTGATGAATTGTTTGATTAGCTCTAGGGTGTCACTGTGTTATCTAAGATTGACTTGAGATTTGGCTACGACCAGTTGAGGATTAGAGCAACTAATATCCCTAACCCGCTACGAATATTTTGAGTTTTTGATAATATCTTTTGGGCTTACTTATGCCCCTGCTGCCTTCATGGACTTGATGACCTGAGTACTTAGGCCTTATCTTGAATCCTTCATGATTGTGTTCATCGACGATATTTTAGTATACTCGCAGAGTAGAGATGAGCATATTCAGCACTTAAAGATTGTTCTCTAAACTCTAAGAGATCATTAGCTTTATGCTAAGTTCTCAAAGTATTAGTTTTGGTTGGAGTCAGTGACATTTCTGGGACACGTGGTGTCCAAGAAGGGCATTATGGTTGATCTAGCCAAGATTGAGGCCATTCGAGATTAGGTTTTGCCTACGTCGGTCATAGAGATATGGAGTTCCATCAGTTTGGTTGGGTACTATCGTCACTTTGTTGAGGGATTCTTTACTATTAATGCCTCATTGACCCAACTAACCTATTAATGTGTCTCTTTTTCATGGTCCAAGGAGTGTGAGATGAGCTTTTAGAGGCTTAAGCAGTTACTTACCACCATACCTATCTTGAATTTTCTAGAAGAGGGAGTGGACTTTACTGTATATTGTGAAGTATCTTATGCTCATTTGGGGTGCGTTTTGATGTAGTAGGATCAAGTTATTGCTTATGCCTCTCGATAGTTGAGACCTTAGGAACGCAACTACCCCACTCATGATCTAGAGTTAAAAGCGATAGTATTTGCACTAAAGTTATGGCAACATTACTTATATGATGTCCATTGTGAGATTTATATAGACCACCACAGTCTTCAGTACATTCTGAGTCAGAGGGACCTAAACTCTACACAACAACGTAGGATTAAGCTCCTAGTAGACTAAGATTTGACTATTCTCTATCAACCAGGCAAGGTGAATTGGTGGCAGATGCCTTGAGCTAAAAGGTGGAAAGTATGGGTAGCCTAGCTTACCTACATGTTGTGGAGAGACCCTTAGCTTTGGTTATTTAGTCCTTAGCTAATAGGATGGTTAGGTTGGTTCTTTCAGTCTCTAGCATATATTAGGCTTTATTGGGGCTTGATCTTTCTTACTTGATCAGATTCATGGCCGACAGTTCGAGGATGAGGCTCTAATTGAGCTTCGGGAGTTAGTATTGCAAGGTGAGAAAGGTCGAGCATCTATTTATTCAGACGGGGTGTTATGGTATGACAACCACATATGCATTCCCAAAGTTGGAGATTTGATTCAGTTTATTATTTGTGAGTGATATGCTACCAAAATGCAATACTTTTGATGCTTAAAACTTAGAATTTTATGTGTTCTCAATGCAATGTTAGTAGGTTTGATTGTGTTTTTGTGTTTGTTTTACAGGATTACAGTGTTGGCAAAGTTTTGGGAAAAATGTGCTGAAGTTGCTAATTTTTGTTGATTCACGAAACCCTCTACGAGTCGTGGAGTAGTTCATGAGTCATATAGAGGGTCTCGTATACATTTCCAATGAAGGGTACAAACATGAAGTCAACTCTATGAGGAGGATCCACGAGTCGTACAATGATATACGAGCCATAGAGTGATGGTCGTGCCCTGAGGATAAAAAAGTAGAGAGGTGCAGAAAAGTCATCTGACGAAGCCTCATACGGGTCGTAGAATCTTACATGGATCGTGGAATGGTTTCGTAGAAGCTAACTCCAGAACACTGCCAGAGTCCATAAAGCCCTGATCTACAGGCCATTAAGTGGGATATGAGTCGTGAAAGGTTTCGTGAATCTTGCCGACATAATTTTCCTAAGTCATTTTGGTTTTGTATTTTACATACTATAAGTAGGTTTATAGGTTATTTTTCATAAAGAAACCAACAATCACGTGGTTTTGAACAAGTCCTTAGAGGAAAAACATTATTGTGTGCTCTCTATTGAAACTTGTGATTATAATAAAAGAGTTGGATTTTGTGTTCTAAATTTCATCTTTGTAAGTGCTTAATTATGTTTCTCTACATCATAATTTCTGCATTTATACTGATCATGCATAGCTAAATCCACAACTAGGATTGTGGGAACCATGATGAACTAGTAAGGTAATATTGGATAACGTGTAATTCTTGGAAGGTGTGGTAGGGCGTATTAATTATTCTCTTCACTTTAATTGCTTTTTAATAGGTGGCCAATGTCAGAACTCACCTAGTGTTACTTGCCGAATCAAGGAAGTAACAAATAGGAAAAGAGAAAATTAACAGGATTCAATTGAGATGTTCTCATCTAATAAATCAAATTGGATCAAGAGGGGGTTGTTCTGGGACTAAAAGTAAGGGTTAGTATAGACACACCACGGATACGGATCAAGTTTTGGGATAAAATTTACCTTATTGGATCAAAGACTTAGGTAAACCTAGCTTATTGTTCTACGACTATACATCGAAAAATGATTGCATGTATCTGATAGCACCGAGTTAAGGATTTATGGGGATCACATCACCCTATTTAGCTCTTCTATTGATTGTTCATCTCTTGCATTAGTTTAGGATTAATACATTTTCTTTTACAAAACCCCTTTTTCTTGGGAGATAAGTAGGTTAATCAATCTTGAATTGCATTAAATTAATTCTAGAGTCTACCATATTCCTCGTGGGAACGATCCTAACCTCAATTAGGTTATATACTTGACGACCGCTTTACCTAAAAAAGGAGGTATGACTTGGGAGACAACAGGAAGGCTCATGACTCCAGATATTCCATTCATCCAGGCACCATAAAAATGTATTGTGACTTGAGACAACATTACTGGTGGTATGGTGTGAGGAGAGATATCTCAGATTACGTGTCTCGTTGCCTTAGTTTCTAACAGATGAAGGCCGAGCAGTAGAGACCTGGTATAGATTCTAGAGATTTCCCATTCCTGATGGATTGTGTGACAGGGTTGCCCTGAACTTCTAGGGTTATTGATATTATATGGGTCATTGTAGAGTGACTAGATTAGGTTTATATATAGTAGGTGGTTCATTTACATGGGGTACTGGTGTTTATTATCTCAGACCGAAGGTCACAGTTCACATCTAGCTTCTAAAGATCTGTTAAGAGATAGTTAGGCACCCAGGTGGACATCAACACCGCATTTTCTCCCAGACAGATAGGCAGTCAAAGTGCACTATTCAGGTCATAGAGGATATGTTACGAGCCTATGTGTTGGAGTTTATGGGTCAATGGGTTCAATTTTTACCTTTAGTGGAGTTTGCGTACTACAACAGCTATAACTCGAGTATTTAAATTTGCCCATTCGAGGCCCTATATGGTAGGAATTGTAGCACTCCCATTGGTTGGTTTGAGTTCTCTGAGCCTAGCCGCACAACACAGACCTACTTTAGGATGCCTTAGCCAGGGTTCGGGTGGTTCAGGATAGGCTGAGAACAACTTAGAGCTGCCATCAGAGTTATGCAGATCACAGATGTCACCTTTTTTCCTTTAGTGTGGGCAATTGGGTATTTCTACAGGTATTTCCCTTGATGGGCATGATAGGTTTGATAGGCGGGTCAAGCTTAGCCTCTAGTATATTGGCCCATTTAAGATTTTGAGGCCTATTGGTGAGGTCGTATATGAGTTGGCCCTTCCTCCTGCATTTTTAGCTATTCATCCAATTTTTATGTTTCCATCCTACACAATTACATTCCAAATGATTCCCACGTGCTTCATAATGATACCATTAATTTAGATGACCACTTGGACTATGATGAGGAACCGGTAGCCACATTAGCCAAAAATATCCACCAGCTTCGTTGCAGATCCATTCCAATTGTTAAGGTTCAGTGGTGACACCGTCAAGTTGACGAGGCTACCTGAGAGACCAACCATGAGATGTGAGAGCAGTTCCCCAGCTTAATTGAGCCCTCAAGTATGACTCCATCCTTACTTTCGCGGATGAAAATTCTTTTAGTAGTGTATGTTGTAATGATCTTTTGGATCGTTTTTGTCTTTACTACATTATTTCTATGGTTAGAGTATTTTATAGCGACCCCAGACCATTTATGACCTGCTAGCACTAGTAGCACGATCATCTGTTCATTCGTTAGGGAGTTGAGTAGTTTTCTTCGTTTTGAAAGGCCTTATGCCTTGGAAAATTGATTTTTTCACAAAACATGGGTAAATGGCCTCAGAACAGAATTCAGACAGTTCTATCAGCTCTAAAATGGGCACATTAGGGTAGAAGCATGGTTAGCTCGAGAATCAAGGCCTTCGATGTGAGTTTGTATGAAGTTTTACATTTTAGCCTTCAAAACTAGCTAACGGTTGATTTTGGAGAACATTCTTGAAAACATAACCAAATGAAAATTTTAACAGCGCGGTTAGCTCCAGAATGTTGAGTTTAGTCCTTGACGATCTTTTGTTCAGTTCTTGAGGCTTTTGGACCCATTTTGAGCCCCTCGACAGAAATTGCTAAAAATAGTCGTGGGAGTAGGAACTACCTCAACTGCTTTATTGAATCCATAACGTCAAATTTTGTAGGATAGCACTACCTATTTTTGTGGATGGGGTTCCAAATGAATTTTGAGTACCCCATCGAATAATTTATGGTTGGAAAATTAACTTTCTCAGTTCATAACTTTGTGTTATCGCTATAGCAGCCCTGGTTCGCTACAATGACCATTGTTATAGCGATTCCCCGCATCGCTATAGCGATAACCACCCATGGTTAGGGGTGTCGCTTTAACAATCTATAGGCTCGCTATAGCGATGCCCACCCTTTTTGGGCAGGTCGCTGTAGTGGCCACCTGGGTCACTATAGCGATACACGGGAGTGGCCTATATATTGGCCCTTGTTCGTGATTCAGCCCATATGTATAACTTTCCAAAGGGATTTCTAGCTTGTTTTAAGGTCAAAATTGGCAATTCAAAAGCCTAGGTCCAAGAACATTTCGTGGGGAACACGTTAGAGAAGTCAAAAATCAAATTTGAAGTTTTATTTAAGGTAAAATTTGTATTTTTAGTTATTATGTGGTGAAATTCCAGATTGAACTTTTGGTCAATTAAGAAGGTGATACCTTGAGATGTGGGTACCTGTTTCCAGTGATCTTTTAGTCTATTTTTGGTAGAATTTCACAAGGATCGTCGTGGGATGATTGATTTTGTATTTTGACACTCCATTTATAGTAATTCGACACCTATAGTTGCTACCCATTTTCTTATTTTTGCCTAAATTATTAAAATGGTGTTGATGGCTTATTTCATAGTGTTTCCCAACTTTGATTATTGTCCTAAACCATTATTTGAGATTAGGGATTGTTTTGGGTTAGGTTTTTGGGTTAACTCCAAAATTTCAAATGTGGATTCCACATTTCCCATTTTAGGCTCTAAAATTGGTTTGTCTACGTTTCTTGTAAATTTAGTATAAAAATGATCATAATGATGTTGTGAATCTATTTTTGACAGTGTGGCAGCATTCAGAGGCCATACAAAAGGTAAAAACTTTGACAGAGTGAGTTAGAACACGCGTGATCGGCCCACAAGTAGGCTACAACTTCCCTTAGATTGAGTTGGTTAGTATGAAATCTTGTTGATTGGCTGGAATTTGGGTAGGGTAGCTAGTTTACATGCCTTAGGTATTAGAAATCATGGATTAGGGCTTATCAAAATTTTATGGTAGTCGTGAGCATGTATATTAGCTTGTTAGCTTTTACTATCATTAGTAGTATTGTTTCCCTATACTTCTAGTATTCTGAAAGCATGTTAGAATTGCTATAATAGTTATGGTTGGGCAGATTATCATGTGCCTTAGAATTAGAAATCATGTTTTAGGTTCTTCATAGGTTTTGGGGCTATTTACGAGCATATGGTCGTTGTAGTACTTGGTAGCTTCTGTTTAATGATTGGTTTCCTTTATCAATATTGTGAGCAGGTTGGCCTTACCCAGGATATCAGAACTTGTTTTATGTAATGAACCCTAGTTTAGGATCCTAGAGTACAGAAAAGTTAGATATAAAAATGACCTGAAGACAAGTTCACAAGGGTGACTTATGACCCGTAGGTGGAGATATGGCCTGTAGGTTTGGTCCTTAAAAATGAACTTGAGAAAGGGGAAAACATTTCCAAGTGTGGGGTAACCCATGGACCCATTGACGACCCATAGAAAGGATGATGGTAAGTAGATTGGGTCGTGGATGGGACTATCAGACATGAACGGAAGGTTGAGTTTGCTGAAAAGTGGTCTACGAGTTACCAGCACAGTCCATAGAATAATGTATGATCTGTGGAATTCCTTCGTGGATAGGGTCCAAGAAAATAAGAAAAATGGCTAAGTGTGGAAAGACTCTACGAGTCTAACAATGAGCCGTAGATTAGACGATGACTCCTAAGATCATTTCATAGTTTTGAGTTCAACAAAACAGTTTTAGGGATTTTGGAAAGTTAACAGGACGAGCAACACTTACGGTGTGTGGTTCATTCCATGGCCCATAAATGGACTTTCTTAGGGTCAATCCAGCAGTTTTAATAAGGGACAGTTTTGTCAATTCTGCAATTTCTATTCCTAAACTATGTTCATTTTTTGGATCAAAAGGGCTCTAAACTAGCCCTTAAAGCCCTAAGACCTTAGTCTTTCTTTCATTCTTTCAATTCTAAAATTTCCCTAAGGCAATACTCTCTCAAGAAAATAGCAAGACAAGGCTAGGGTTTCAAAGTTAGTCAAAAAGTTTCCAAGTTTGTTCTTCCCAAGTCTTCTATGGTATGTGAGCTTGATTTATGGTATCTTTCTATCCATAAAGTCCTCTTTGAAGTATTTTACCTTTTATTTAAGTTCCTTAAGTTAATATGCATGTTTATGATGATTTCATGTTACATTATGTTATTAAATGGTTATAATAATGCCTTATGATATTTTACCTAGTATATGCATGTTTTTGAGTTGTTGATGATGACGCAAATGATGGGTTTTGTTAATGTTGAAATGTGGGATATTTTACATGTATTTAAAGAAGTATATTTTCATAATTTATGTGATTTATGATTGTTCCATTATAAAAGCATAGCCCACCTAGTTTTCAAGTAAAGTATTGCATGATTTATGATGATAATTAGGGCATTAAAGTTAAGTTTTAAAGTAATAATTTGTCAAATATATAAGTATGTTGACAATTTTCGTAAAGACGTTTACGAAGGTCCCCAAGATGAAAGGACAATACTCACTTGATGGTTCTTAAGTTCGAGCTACTCCTATGATTGGTACTTATGATTCTAAGTTATGTTTTAAAGATTTCGTGGGATGACTTAGCACCGAGTGGAATTAAGATTCAAATTCATTCTGTTAGTGGAGGCATGACCCATTAAAGATAAATCTCAATGTCCCTAACTATGTGCCAGCAGAGCAATCCTTGTAGGCTAGGCTAATGGATCTACATAGGCCATTTATGTTATTAAGATGTATGCAAAGTTGACGGAGTTCCACCCAGCAAGTTGTCTCCCCGTGCCAATGTAGTGGGTTATATTGGATTCCATGTAGTAATTCACATGGTCTCATATGTCGGTTAAGCTCTTCTCCCATAAGTTTATGACTCTATGTTATGATTCCTTATATGTGATCTCTCATGTATGTTTTCTCTTCCATATTAAGTTATATTCTTTGTGCATACTTAAGCTCACTTTATGCACGTTTCATCTCACATGCACTTATATATTATATTTATGAATGATTGCATTACAATTTCATGCATGTATTGCATCTCACATACTTAGTACATTTCAACGTGCTAACACATATTTTTCTTACATAATTTAACCATGTATGGACAGACATTCCGCTATCGGCTCGTGGCTAGTATTCGACGTTCAAGACTAGCACTTTTATTTGTGGTGAGCCCTTAGTTCGAGACTCTACCATTTTTCACTCTATCTTGTATTTTATTTTGAGACAATGTATTTGTGGCCCTTTTGAGGCTTTTGCTTTTTATATTGTTAAATATGGACTCTTTTCAATTTGATGGAAATAGACCGGTACCAATTTCATCCATCGATATGTTAGTTGGTATGCTTTATGGACAAAATATGTTAGTTATTCATGTGTTTTTAATATTGCTTCATTGTCTTAAAAAGGCCTATAGACCCTTCCCCATTTTACTTCCCCATTTATTTATGCTTAATGCCTATGAATGCTTAAAATATTTAATATGGCTTGGGTGAGGTGCCCTCGGGTATCTCATTCGTTGTGTTACGACTAGGCCCGTAGGTCGGGTCTGACAAACTTGGTATTAGAGCACGAGGTTTTAAAATGCTCCTCAGATATCTATGCATACCCCGTTAAGTAGAGTCTCATTCCAAGTTGTGAAGCGCGCCACTATCTTGAGTGAGAGACTATGAGATAGTTTAGGAAAGTCTTCCCTTTTTAGAGTTGGATAAGGTTATCCTATCACTAATGACAATCTTCTTCTTATTTCTAGTTCATGTCGCCAAGTAGAGATCCACACCAAATAGGCACTCCCGAACAATAAGTTCCTTTGCTCCAACAGGATGATGGAGTATCTCATGCGGAGTTTCGAGCTGCCTTCACTTTGTTGGCTTAAGCATTGGCCAACCAAGCCAATCGGGAGATAGCTATTACTCCCTAAGTGCCTACTCCAGTTGCTAGAGTGCATGACTTCATGAGGATGAACCCTCCGAAGTTACATAGTTCCAAGATAGAGGAGGACTCTATTGATTTCATTGAAGAAGCCTACCGAGTAGTTGTGGTGATGGGTATCCCTTCATAGTAGAAAGCCAAGTTGGTAGCCGACCAACTCAAAGGGGTGGCCAAGATTGGGTATGAGCAATGGGCATATGAGAGGGGCCAAGAAGTGGGTCCCATTGGATGGGAAGAGTTCAAGTGCCTTCTTGGACCATTTCTTTCCAATTGAGCTTAGGGAGGCAAAGTTTCAAGAGTTTATCAACCTCAAGCAAGGGACTATGAGTGCGAGGGAGTATGACTTCAAATTCACCAAGCTTTCCAAGTATGCTCCCTTTATGGTTGCAAATTTGAGGGATTGCATGAGCAAATTCATCTCTAGCGTCTTCAATTTGGTCTCCAAGGAATATCAGACGGATATGCTAGTCAAGGAGATGGACATCTCCCGTTTGATGACTTATGTGGAACAAATAAAGGAGAAGAAGCTACGAGAGAGGGCAAGAGAGTCCAAAAGGGTTCGAGTAGATGGTGGGAGCTATTCTCACCAAAGGAGTGATGGACACAAGTTCCAAGGTGGCCAAAAGCAAGGTGGAAAAGGGTCTACCAACACTCCTCCTCCCTGGACCACTAAAGATAAGGGGTTTCTCCTAAGCCCTAAAGCCTGAGTTGCCCCAAATGTGGAAGACTCCACAAGGAAGAATGCCTAGCCAGGTACAATGCTTGCTTCAAACATGGGAAGCTCGACCACTTCCAAAGACTTTAGAAATGGTGGTGCAAGGCCCCAAGGCCAAGGTGGGCAAGTTGAAGGCACCCAAAGGACCAACTGGTTCTATGCTCTCCATGGTCGCCAAGAGGTTGAAGAGGCTCTAGATGTTATCACTGGTATGTTGAGAGTTTTTTATTATAATGCATATGCACTTTAGATCTGGGAACAAAATTGTCAATTTTAATTCCCGTTCTTGCAAATAAACTTCATGTATGTCCCAAAGTCCTCCATGAACCCTATGAAGTAAGTAACCCTATAGGAGAGTCCATTGTTGCTCAAAAAGTCTATAAAAATTATCCCATATCCATCTTGCATAAAGTGATCTCTTGTGACTTAGTTGAGCTTTCCATGGTAGATTTTGATGTAATTCTTAGGATGTATTTGTTGCATGCCCCCTATGCTTTCATTGATTATAGAACCCGTAGAGTCAAGTTACAATTCCTAAATGAGACAATTCTTGAAAGCCCATAGACTATTCATGTAAGGGTCAGTTCATTTCCTTCTTAAAAGCCCATAAAAATAATTTTCAAGGGGTCTATCTATCATTTAGTAAGAGTCAAAGATGTCACTTCTAAAGTTCCTTCCCTTGAGTCGGTCCCCATTGTCAATGAATTTCTCAATATCTTTCTAGATGAGTTACTGAGTATCCCTCCCGAAAGAGAAATAGACTTTGTTATAGACCTCCTACCCGATACTCAACCTATATCAATCCCTCCATATAGAATGGCTCCCGCGGAGCTGAAATAGCTAAAGGAGCAATTGAGGGACTTGTTGGAGAAGGGTTTTATTAGACCTAGTCAGTCTCTATGGGGTGCTTTAGTTTTATTTGTAAGGAAGAAATATGGGTCACTCTGTATGTGCATTGACTACCGGAAACTTAATAAGGTCACCATCAAGCATAAGTATTCCCTTTCGAGAATAGATGATTTGTTTGATCAATTGCGAAGGGCTACACACTTCTCCAAAGTTGCCTTAAGATCTGAGTATCACCAATTGAGTGTGAGAGAGGGTGACATTTCTAAGATGGCCTTTCAGACTAGGTATGGTCACTTTGAGTTTGTGGTGATGTCGTTTGGCCTCACCAATGCAACAATGATATTTATGGACCTTATGAATAGGATATTCAAGCCCTACCTTGACATGTTTGTTATGGTGTTCATTGATGACATTCTAATCTATTCTCGAGGTGATAAAGATCATATAGAGAACTTGAGGGTGGTATTGCAAACCATAAGGGAGAAAATTCTTTATGCAATGTTTGAAAAGCGTAAGTTTTGGCTAGATAAGGTTACCTTCCTCAGGCATGTGGTATCACGTGATGGTATCAAAGTTGGTCTTAAGAAGACTGAAGCAGTGAGAAATTGTCCAAGGTCATTGAATCCTATCGACATAAGGTGTTTCTCGGGCCTAGCAGGTTACTATAGAAGATTTGTATAAGATTTCTCTTCCATTTCGTCCCAACTCACCAAGTTGAATCAAAAGAAAGCTAAGTTTGTGTGGACGGATGAATGTGAGAAAAATTTCCAAACTTTGAAGGATCGACTAACTTTAACCCTAATATTGATATTTCCAGAAGGAAATGTTGGGTTCATTATTTATTATGATGCATCAAGGATTAAGTTAGGGTGTGTGTTAATGCAAAATGGTAAGGTGATTATTTATGCCTCAAGATAATTAAAAGTGCATGAAAAGAATTACCCGACTCATGACCTTGAACTTGCGGTGGTGGTGTTTTCCTTGAAGATTTGGCGATATTACTTGTATGGGGTTCATGTGGATGTCTTCACCGACCACAAGAGCCTTCAACATATGTTCACCCAAAAGGATCTTAATTTGAGGTAATGAAGATGGTTAGAGCTACTCAAAGATTATGATGTGAGTGTGAAGTACCACTCGAGAAAGGAAAATATGGTAGCCAACGCCCTTAGTAGAGTTTCCATGGGTAGCGCATATCACCTTTAAGATGATGGAAAAAGGGAGTTGGCCAAAGATGTTCATAGGTTGGCTAGATTAAGGGTAAAGTTGACTAAATCTGAAAATGGTGGAAAAATAGTGTTTCATGGGTCCACATCTTCTTTGATTGAGGCGGTTAAGGCTAAGCAAGACCTTGATCCAACCTTGGTTGAGTTGAAAGCCTTAGTAAAGGGCGAAAAGGTATAAGTTTTCTCACAAGGGTGAGATGGGGTACTTCGGTCTCATGAGAGGTAATGCATGCCCAATGATGGTGAGTTGAAAAAGTTGATAATGCAAGAAGCTCATAACTCCTCCTATTTTATTCATCCTAACACTACAAAGATGTATAAAGACTTGAGGGAGATCTATTGGTGGAATGGAGTGAAGAAGAACATTGCCCAATTTGTGTCTGAGTGTGTTAATTGCCAATAAGTTGAACACCAAAGGTCGAGTGGCCTTGCACAAGATATTGATAATCCAACTTGGAAGTGGGAAGAGATCAACATGGACTGCATAGTGGGTTTTCCAAATATCAAAAAGCATTTTGATTCCATGTGGGTGATAATGGTCGTATAACAAAGTTGGCTCACTTCTTACTTGATCAAACTATATTCAGTGCCGAAGATTATGATCTCTTGTATATCCGAGGGTTGATGAGGTTGCATGAGATTCCATTGTCCATCATATAGGATCATGGAGTCCAATTCACCTCTCACTTTTGGAAGTCTTTTCAAAAGGGACTTGGTACTAAGGTGAAGTAGAGTACCATTTTTCATCCCCAAATCGACGGGCAAGCTGAAAGGACTTTTCAAACATTGGAAGACATGTTGAGAGCTTGTGTGTTAGATTTTAAGGAAAGTTAGGATGAGCATTTGCCACTTATCGAATTTGACTACAACATTCCATGCAAATATTGGGATGATACTATTTGAGGCGTTATATGGTATACAGTGTAGATCGCCCATTGGGTGGTTTGAAGTTGGTGAAGTGGCATTAATAATACTGGAACTAGTAATGAATTGTCATACCCCGGAATTTAAGAAAAACTTTCAAAAAACATCTATGGGAAACTCAAATCCTTCATAATTCCATCAATTAGGGTTATGGGGCACATGAAAGAACAAAATTCATGTTTTGGTAAGCCTTACATACCTGGAAATTTGGATTTTGGAACTGCTTGGAAGAACTCTCAAGTTTATGCTTCAAACCCTAGCCTTTTTCTTCCTTGAAACCTTGTTCTACGTTTGAAGGATGAGTTTTAGCGTGAAAGAGGTAAACTAACATGTTTTAGGACTTATTTATGTATAAAAATATCAAGTCTAGGATTTAAAAGGGTAGGAAAAGACCAAAATAATCCTTTAGAAAAAGTTGTCAAAAGTCATCCATGGGCCCATTTACGGCCCGTGGAACCTTCCACCACTCGTAGGGACCTTCTGTAAATTTTTGGGCACATATTTTAGGTTACTATAACATTCTACGAGACCAATCCACGACCCATAGAATACTTTACAACCCGTAGATGGATTCGTGAAGTCTAAGGCTAAAAATTGATTTTTTGGACTTTTCCATGAGACCTAACTTTATAGGTCGTACTTCAATCCACGACCCGTATATGGTTTCGTGGAATCACTCTGCTTTAGCAGTGTTCAGTAAAATAACCATAACTTTTGACTTTGAACTCCAAATGAGATGAAACCAGTTGCGTTGAAAAATTAATTCAAAGAGATTTCATTTGGTAGGTCATGGGATATTTAATTATCTGTGCGCTAAGAGTTATGATTATTTATATTTGACCCTTGCATAATCTATCACTATAAACTAAATTTATAGGAAGGTTTTGAACTCGACTAAGTGCTAGAAGTCTCTAATGACCCTAATACACTTCTCACGTATAAGAATGAGGCTTAAAACATGGGTAAATATAAGAATAGAGTTATAGGATGTCACATGAATTCTATGGAGAAAATTAAAAGCATAAGGAAAAAATTGCAAACGACCCAAAGCCGACAAAAGTCCTACTCCGATGTGAGAAAGGAAACTTGAGTTACAAGTCGATAATTGGGTCTACTTAAAGGTGTCTCCGATGAGAGGTGTAATCCGATTTGGTAAGAAGGGGAATTAAGCCTTAGGTATATAGGTCCTAATACGGTGGTGAGAAGAGTAGAAAATGTGGCATATGAGTTGGACCTACCTAATGAGATGCATTTGATCCATCTAGTTTTCTACGTATTGATGTTGAGGAAGTTCATGGGTGATCCAAGTTACATAGTTCCTTTGCATGATGTGAACATTGAAGAGGATTTGAGTTATAAAGAGGTACCAATTGATATTCTAGATCGGCAAGTGAAAAAGCTAAAGAATAACAAAGTTGCATCCATCAAAGTGCTTTGGAGAAATCAACAAGTTGATGGTGCTACACGGGAAATGGAAGCGGATATGATGAAGTGTTACCCATATCTATTCCACTCTACTCAATCCTAAGGTATTAAGAAATTCTTCCTAAAACCTCCAATTCCTTGCATTTTAGTTTTACAAGATGCATGCATTTATTTCTATGTTTATGGACTATTTTGAGACATGTTTTAAATGTGGATTTTGAAAATTTCATGAAATGATATTTAAGTTGCATTTTTGCATGCATGTTGGGTTGTTAGCTGATGGTTTACTCCTTAAAGCCTTCCTTTAAGTATATTCAGGGACGAATGTTCCCATGGGGGAGATATTGTAATGACCGCCAGTTTAGGAGTCTAGAGTGCGGAAAAGTTTGAAAGAAAAATGACCTGAAGTCAAGTTCACGAGGGTGACTTACAGCCTGTAGGTGGAGATACGGCTCGTAGGTTTAATCCTTAAACATGAACTTCAGGAAAGGGAAAATGTTTCTAAGTGTGGGGTAATCCACGGACCCATTGATGACCCGTAGAAAGGACGATGGTCCGTAGATAAGGTCATGAGTGGGACTATCATACATGAAGGGAATTTGGAGTTTGCTGGAAAGTGGTCTACGAGTTACCAACATGGCCCATAGAACAATATACGACCCGTGGAACCCCTTCGTGGATAGGGTCCAAGAATATAAGAAAAATGGCTAAGTGTGGAAAGACTCTACGAGTCTAATCACGAGTCGTAGATTAGACGACAACCCGTAAAATCATTTCGTAGTTTTGAGTTCAACAAAACAGTTTAAGGAATTTTGGAAAAGTTAAAAGGACGAGCAGGACCTACGGTCCATGGTTCATTCCACTGCTCGTAAACGGGCTTTCATAGGGTCAATTTAACAGTTTTTAATGAGGGATAATTTTGTCCATTCTACAATTTCTATTCCTAAACTATGTCATTTTTGGGATCAAAAAGGTCCCAAACCAGCCCTTAAATCCCTAAGACCTTAGTCTTTCCTTCATTCATTTGATTCCAAAATTTCCCTAAGGTAATACTTTCTCAGGAAAAGGGAAAGACAAGTCTAGGGTTTCAAAGTTTTTCACAAAGGTTTCAAGTTTGTTCTTCCTAAGTCTTCTACGGTATGTGAGCTTGATTTATGGGTATCCTTCCACCCATAAAATCCTCTTTAAAGTATTTTACCTTTTCTTTAAGTTCCTCAAGTTAATATACATGCTTATGATGATTTCATGTTACATTATGTTATTAAATAGTTATAATGATGCCTTATGATATTTTACCAAGTATATGCATATTTTTGAGTTGTTGATGATGACCCCAATGATGGATTTTGTTTAATGTTGAGATGTGAGTTGTTTTATTTGTCTTTAAAGAAGTATATTTCCATGATTTATGTGATTTATGATTGTTCCATTATAAAAGTATAGCCCACCTAGTTTTCAAGTAAAGTCTTGCACAATTTATGATGATGATTAGGGCATTAAAGTTAAGTTTTAACGTAATGATTTGTCAAGATATAAGCATGTTGACAATTTCCCTAAAGATGTTTAAGAAGGTCCCTAAGATGAAAGGACAATACTCACTTGGTGGTTCCTAAGTTCGAGCTACTCCTATGATTTTTACTTATGATTCTAAGTTATGTTTTAAAGATTTCGTGGGATGACTTAGCACCGAATGGATTTGAGATTGGGATTCATTCCATTAGTTGAGGCATGACCCATTAAAGATAAATCTCAATGTCCCTAACTATGTGCCACCATATGAGCACTTGTAGGCTAGGCTAGTGGATCCACATAGACCATTTATGTTATTAAGATGCATGCGAAGTTCATGGAGTTCCACCTGACAACTAGTCTCCCGGTGCCAACGTAGGGGGTTATGTTGGATTCTATGTAGTAGCTCACATGGTCTTATGTGTCGGTTAAGGTCTCCTCCCACATGTTTATGACTTTATGTTATGATTCCTTATATGTGATCTCTCATGCATGTTTTTTCTTTCATATTGAGCTATATTCTTTGTGCATGCTTAAGATCACTATATGTACTTTTCATCTCACACGTACTTATATGTTATATTTATGAATGATGACATTACAATTTCATACATGCATTGAATCTCACATACTTAGTATATTCCAACGTACTAACATATATTTTCCATGCATGATTTAACCATGTAGGGACAAACACTCCTTTACCAGCTCGTGGCTAGTATTTGACGTTCAAGACTAGCACTTTTATTTGTGGTGAGTCTTTAGTTCGGGACTCTACCATTTTTCACCCTATCTTGTATTTTATTTTGATATGATGTATTTGTGGCCCTTTTGAGATTTTTTCTTTCTATGTTGTTAAACATTGAAGTCTTTTCTATTTGATGGAAATCGACCGTTACTGGTTTCGTCCGTCGATATGTTAGTTGGTATGCTTTATGGACAAAATATGTTAATTATTCATATTTTTTAATGTTTCTTCATTATCTTAAAAAGGCCCATAGACCCTTCCTCGTTTATTTATGTTTTATGCCTATGAGTGCTTAAGATATTTAAGATTACTTGGGTGAGGTGCCCTCGGGTATCTCATTCTCCGTGTGACGACTAGGCCTCTAGATCGGGTCACTACAGTTTAGATGCCCCAACATCGTTCGACTAGCCTAGATCCCTGAGGAATGGCATAGAAGACTAGTGTCTAGTAGTTGAACCTTCGCTAGGCAGCAAATTTTTTGAGTAAATGCTTTACCATCCATATTTCCCTACATATAATGGACCTGGGTTCGGTAGGTGAAGTTAAGTCTCTTATTGCTTCAGTTTCGATTTCGATCGATGACCTGGTGGTTATTTTGACTTGGTTTGTTATGGAAGGTGATCTTTGGTAGTCACTCAACATACAGTTGGAAGGAAAGGAAGCTCGGCACCTTCAGTTTCAGTCAGGCAAGCATCCAGGTAGTAGTAGCAGTCCTGACCTTAGCCCCTTTTATGTATTTGGTGAGCATTCAGGTAGTAGTAGCAGTCCCGACCTCGACCCTCTTTATATATTTGGTAAGCATCTGGGTAGTAGTAGCAGTCTCGGCCTACCATATTAATTAGGCGAGTATTCGAATAGCAGTAGTCCCAACCTCAGCCTCCCTCGTTTATAGAGCGAGCATCTGGGTAGCACTAGTCCCGACCTCAGTACCCAGTTCCTATAAAGTCTTATGCCCTCAGATATTCTTGGTTCAAGGTTGGTTTTGGTTTCTTGGATTTCTGTATGGAAGCTATAATACTTCCTGAGTCCTTGTAATTCTAGTTCTCCAATGTCTTAGTTGGGCTTACTTTGACCTGCTTGGGTGTAGTTAGCATAGCCTTTTACTTAGACTTCTCTTTCTTGTATGGTAGTTAGTTTCCTTTACTCTTGGCAGCTTATTTGACTCTGATTTAGATGTATTTATCTTTTTATATTATTTTTATATTTTCTTTTAGTTGATTTATAATGCCTACTGGGTACCTATTATCCTGGTACCTATACTACACTCTGCATCGACTTTCACGACGGAGGTTTGAGCACCAATCACCAGCATTGATTAATCAAGCCTGTAGCAACTTCACATCGAAGACCAGGGTGAGCATTTAACGTTTTTGGATCATTTTGTCTCTTTCAGCTTAATGGCCCGTCTTCTTTGTACTTTATGAGACTAACCAGATCTTGTGTATAGTTTTTGTCCACTTTTGAAACTTGTACTCCTTATTTTGTGTATAACAGCTCTGTACTGGTGACCTCCAAGTTCTGGGAGGGATTCTTGTATATTTTCAGTTTAGTGTCTATCTTTATTCTTATGTATTGTTTGGCATATGATTAGATTTTGTTAGTTTTCACCTAATACCCATTACTTACAGTTTTGGATTACGGGTTGGTTGGCCTATCGATAGGTTATGGTAGGCGCCATCATGATGTGAGCAATCTGTGACGACTGAGACAACATTGCAGAAGATTGCAAGCACAAATTGATTTACCTCAAAATTTTCATTTTGCAAGGACTATATTCTAAAATTGTGACTTATACATATGAACTTTAGGATATTGTTTTGAATGGTATTTACATTTACGGAGTTTCAAGTCATAAAGCGAGTGGTAGCACCTGTAACAGCTGATCAAAAAGGAAATTTCAAACACAAACTTGTATCAGCCATGGATTTAATGTACTTATGCCTAGTTAATTATAGTTGTTTTTCTTGATTAAAAAAAATTATAAAGCTAGTGAGATTCTTGCTTCTACATGTGCAGTGTAATCTAGATCAATAAGTGGAGAAAAAGTAGAAAAAGAAGCAGAGTTTTGTAAATATTTTTAGTTACATTACAAACGAACATTATCTTTCCAATTTACCTTTATACAGTCGACATTCATCTTATTTTTATTCTTAGACAACTTATTACTTTTATTGCTTCATTTACAAGAATGAATCTGAAGGTGGATAATCTTAGACATCTAAACTTCAAATTTTACAATTTTCACTGTGAAGGTCATTTGATGTAATTTTCTCACTTTTATTGGTCCATTGTCTGAAGTAACAAAATGCATTTAATTTTTAGTACCCCTAACTTTCAGGAACAATATATTTAAGAGCATATCACTGCATGAGCATCCAAAAAAATTATATTTTTCTTCTTCAATTTTCAAGCGCCGAATGAAATGACTTTCTATAGAGGAGCTTCTGTATAATCTTCAGCAATTGCTTCATTAACTGTTTTAGAAAGTTTAGCAATTTTTGTAACTATTTTAGTAAATGATGTAAATACTTTAATAACCGAGGAACCAACCATCATCACAAACTTTTTTCCTCACAAAGAGTACAACAACAAAAATCAAAGAACAACACCCATATCCGAAAAACTCTGAAAAGTACAATAATCAAAGAACATCAACAAGAACAACCCGAGTACATATTTATTAGGATATGCAATAACAAAATTTATGAAATGCATGCACTTTTTCATCTTTTTTAACCTAAATAATCATTTTTACAAAAAAAATTAAAACCCTAACTGAGGAGAAACAAAAAAGTCTTTAAATTTTAAAAATATTCTAACCCTAATAATGAGAGGAGCAAGACAACGAGGGCGATGGTGAAGGCGCTAAGGACGATGACGATAGTGAAGGTCATGACGAGGAGGATGAAAATAGTAAAATGAAATTGAAGAACAAGAATTGCTCTTCGACGACTGGAAAGAAAATGAAGAATAAGATGCAAAGTCATATGAATTAAAAAGTAAACCAGAAGTTGGAAAGAGGATTTTTGAATTTAATTTTTGGTGAAGAGTTTTTAAAAAGTTATAAAAGTTTTACGGGGTTTTTTTAAGCAAAAAGAAATTTCAGAAGTTTTTAAAAATTACGTTTTATCCTTAATTAATTTAATTCTAATTAATAGCAACTTTGACCTTGGCTGGTCAAAGTTGTCAACACTAGAAACTTCCTATTCATTTTTTAGTTAACACTAAGGGGTCGTTTGGTTTGGATTAAAGATATGATGGGATTAGTTATGCTGGAATAAGTTATGCTGGGATAAGTTATGTTGGGATTAGTTATGCTGAGAGTATTTTTTATTGTTTGTTTGGTTTGACATATTCAAAATACTATTCATAGTACAATTTCTAAGAATAAGATGTTTGTTTAC
>JBCEWC010005606.1:0-24613 GCA_038996855.1 Solanum aculeatissimum
ATTACCTTTGGCAAGTAGTCTTCTCTGATCCAATGGGAGGCCTCATTGGGCAAGGTCATGTTGTAGCTCGCATGGACGTGTGATGTCCGTTATGGTTCCATCCCCTCTATACTACGCATTATGGCATCCATGCATCATGACTCCCATAGCATATTATATATATATATATTGTCACTTCCTATATTTGATTCTATATATGTTCCCTTGTCATGTAGGTTGTCATAGACTCATGTGCATATTCATTTGCATTCCCGCATACTTAGTGCTTAATGGTGCTAACCCATATTTCTATCTACATGTTCTAACCATGTAGGGATCAGAGACTATTTCTACCTTCCACCGGGCGATGTTTGATTTATCTTGAAGACTTATTGTGGTGAGCCTTTTTGTTCAAGGGCAATAGACAGTTTCCATCTACCTTAGTATTTGCTTATTTTTGGTACCTTCGTTTTGAGGGTGAGCCTCAAACTATGTCGAGGCCCTCACTTATCTTATGTAGAGGCTTTGGACCACTATACTCTCATACGTTGTTTTGTTATGTCGATTGTTATGTTTATGGGAATCATGCTTATTATCCTTATCTTAAAGAATCTTTATTTAAATTACCTATGAATTAAATATTGAGGATTTTTGATTAACTATGTGCTTATGTGGAAAGTCCTATAACCCCGATGTGCCCCCATAGTGAATCCTACTTGCCCATTCCCCTTAGAGATAATTGCGATGTGTTATGTGAATCCATGTTCATCCCTTTCCCAGAAATAACCCCATAGATTGAGTCCCAAGTCCCCAATTCCTTACAATTTATATGTTATATGTTTAATTTTCGCGCTTCTGAACCGATGATGAGTGTAATGATGCTATGATGGCTTGATCGAGAACTTCTGGGTTCTTCTTTGCCATGTCACATCTAGGCCCCCTATCCGGGTTGTGACATACTGAAAATGTGCCCATCTCTAAACAGAGTTCCCGTCCTCGATACCAACCCATATAGATAGTGTCTTAGTCATAGACAGCCCCAGTTAGCTTGTAGGATATAAGCTACATTTTGCTAACAGGGCCACACTCTGGCATCTAACCCCTTAGTAGTTCAGTAGTAACATATCTCGTATTATAGACCACAAGGCTTCCTTAGGAGTACAACAATAAAAGACCCAAAACACAGAATGTTTCATCGATCACTAGCCAATATAAAAAGTACATAACAAATAATAGTTGTATACAGAGTCACATGTATCACAGAGCAGCACCGAATTTTATCTAATCAGGAAACTGTACCATAATCTAGGTAGTCACAAGAACTCATAGTAAACATGGATAATCACCGGAATATCATAAGTATCCTAAACAACCAAGTCCAGCAGAGTCATATCTATACTAGAATCAGTCCACAGTACGGCTGTATCATAGGTATTTAGAACAAATCGGCCCATCAGAATCATATTTATACCAGAGTTAGTCCACAGTCCAACAAATAATCAACAAAGAGCCTCACAGCCAAGATATATCAGTTGCATCAGGCTACACATTCACACAGATAGGAGTTATGTAAGAATACACACCTGTCACTGGGCATTAGCCTATATTTAACCTTTATCAAGCCTTTATGTAGTTCAACAGTGCATGAACTCAGCTACTATAGTTATTACAGCTAGTATAGTCATCAATACCACGATTACCATCTCACATCATCATATACGACACATATTTAGTATATCCAACCACATGTATATCCTTAGCAACCCAGCCTCTCAACTACTACATAACATCATAACAATACTACTTACATAGGTAAACAAGGGTCAAGATAGATATCTGTGCCAATTACATGGCGTAAGGTAAATTTAACCCCTAATGAGGTAACTCACAGCTTAATAGTGCTAATAACTAGCTAGTATAAAATATATAACTATTATAGAGCCCAAACAGTGATCAAAATCTCCAACGATCAAGTATAGATTTTAATAGAATGTAATCAGTATATATAATCACAGATAATCAGAATCATGATGACATAATATAAGTTACTTTGTTAGAGAGCCCAGCAAGTCAACTAAACATTTAACCAGTCAAATATAGGTACACAAGTAGCATCAGTGCGTAACTTACCTATGTCGTGTGCTAACTCACCCTTACATTCCTTATCAGAAGCATACACAACCCAAGCAGTAATTAAACCAACTAACATAACAGATGCAGTTATCACATAGTCCAAATGATAATCATAATTCTGCATCATATATATGTATATACTTTACTCAAGGACCTCCAACAACAAACAGGATCTCACTACATATTTCAACTCAGTGTAGAGGTAAGGAAAGTCTAGCCTACCTAAAGGCGGTTCCTCATTCTTCTAATCAATACACTCGAGCTTTTCCCTTTTCGATCTCCTCCAGACGTTACTCAACTGTTAAAATACAAATCACAAGGTCAACAATGATGATTTGACTGTAAAATCTCAAGAAATGAGTGAAATTATATAATTTACGACTATAACGGAGAAAAATGGGGCCCAATATGATTTTTAAAATTTAAAATTATTAAGTATTGTGAATTATAGTACTTTTTTACATAATGTTTAAATAATATATGTTACCCCCTTGTCCTAATTTTGTGGCATTGATAAAATTTTGAAAATCAAAAAGTCTTATATGTCTTTTAATTTTAAATTTTTTAACTAATATGATCTATATTACGTTTATGTCAATTTTAACCAATATATGTTATTCATCTATCCCTATTTATGCTACATTATATATCTTTTAAATATTTCAAGTTGTTAATTCTTGTGATTTATTTATTTTTTTATTTAATTTTCATATGTAGACATTTTACTATTGTTAATTATCTAGATTTACAATACTTTTTATGTAGTTTTCTAATTATATAATACATGTTGGTTTTCTTGTCCCATTTAATATAAGTCGATAGATTAATTTCAATAATCAATCAAATTTTTTTATTTATTTTAAAAATATTTTTATTTTTCAATCATTAGCATGTTTTCAGAACTATCTTAACAAAGAATCATTAAGGAATTACAGATACACTCTCAAACTATTCAAGGAGGCATGTTGACATGTTGTCTGCTTGACCAACTTGAAGCTCCCTCTTAATAATTAAATTTTTTAATGTGATTAATAAGAATTTTAAAATAAAATAATTATAAAGGCTCAAAAATATTATATACTACTATCTTAAAATCATGAACAAAAAATATATATAAGAGGCTGAGAAATCATTAAACAAATCAATGAAATAGAGTTGTACAATGGAGTAAAAAAACCCAACACCTCCTCCTTAAATTAGGAAATCTTAAAAATATTTGCATGCATAGAAAATTGAACACAAGACCTATCACTCACAAACTGCAACCTTAACCACTAAGCCAAAGCAACTCCTTGCTTGATATTAGCAAAATGGCAAAATAGTGACCATGATACAGGCAGGTCACTATGGCTTCTAATATATAGGAATATATGGATGGCAGCTAATACATCATTTCCACATGGAAGCATTAGACCATGCTAAATGGCAGACTCTGAGTTTGCCATATCATCTCCCCCTTTTTATTAATTCTTCACACCCTTTTTCGATGTTTTAGGCTTGTTTGGACTCCAATTTTCGCAAACGAACTATGAAACTCTAATAAATTTGACGTTCCAAATCCAATGGAGCAGAAAATATTTCCACCAGAGGTTGTTACAGTCAGATGTGGGTTCCTATAATAACCCAACCTAGGGGCCTAGTCGTCCCATGGCGAACGGAATACCCAAAAGAACCTCATCAAAGCCATCCTAAATATCTTAAGAATTCATAGACATAAAACATTAAGAAAAGAGGAATTGAAAATGGGGAAGGTTCTTTGGGAAATTTATGAAAATGAAGCAACATTTAAAAGCATACATGAAAACAAGATTTGTCCAAACATCATACATTCTAACCATGGATGGGTCGACCAATCGACGATTAATGAGTGTATAATTACACTTATTTCTTACTTTTTTTAATGATTTTGTATTGTTAATTTTATAATTTGAGGCTAATTATATTTTGAATGGTGTATATTTAAGGCACATATATTCTAAATAGAGATTTGTTGGGAAGAATTGAAGTTGGAGTTTAATTGGAGAAAAAAGGAGTTGGAGTGAAGCAATATGTACTTGCATCACTTTGTACTCCATGAACGTGGCCCTTAGGCCCACAAACATTCAGCAATAGGATGCAGTGAAGCGCATACGTGCTGAGCCAGACGTGTAGGTGAAGCACAAGAAGACTATTATCTACGATCATGGATTGCTAGGGCGCGAACATGAAGTATTAACTTTAGTTGACCTCTGCAAAAGTAGTAAAACCTCTACAAATGCAGAGTACTAATGTGAACAGCATCAGGGCAATTATGAAATTTCACCATTTTAGTCTAAAATCATATATACACTGATTCCCATCCTTTGTTCTTCATCACTAGACATTCCTTCATCATTGTCAATACGAATTTAGAGAGAGAATACACACATTAGTGTAGATTCTGAGTTTTGGGAGATGATTTAAAGCAAGTTTTCTACAATTTCTAGGGTGGATTGAAGAGTGTAGACTTCCATTGTAAAAATCTTTCACTCACTCTTTCTTTCCTTGTTCATAAATTTATAAATTGTTGATTTATTAAAGCTTGGATGTTAATTTGTTTATGGGTATTGACTGAATCTCTTGCTTTCATGCTTAGTTGATTATATTCTTACAAATCAAGTGGGTTTCTCCCTAAAATGCTTTGATTGGATTCAATTGATTTATGGGTTCATGCTTACCTTCATGTTTAACTTATGATTTGAGATCGCAAACTTGAATCTAGCTTAGATCGTCAATTATTTCATGAGAATGTGTAGTTGGAGTAGAGGGTTTGTACAATGGTCATGGGTTTGTGTGTTGAGTGCCTTAAATGGACTCAATGGCTAAGGTTTTAGGAGTTTTACTCATGAGTTTCTCACACCAGACGTGTCTTTGAGTGGTTAGTGTATTGAGGTCATAACAAGCTCTTTTGAAACATCATTACCATTATAATTAAGGTAGTGATTACAAGCAGCCTAGCCTACCCATTGATTTTATATGATGCTAAGTGTGATGGATCTATTGGGCTTTGATTGACTCCTATATTCCCAATCCTTTCTCCCTTGCTTGATTAATCCTCATCCCATTTTCTTATAAGAGTAGTTGTTAGCTTAGAACTCCCCGCATTAGTTAATAATTATGGTGTTCACTTGTTGAGATGAAATTTGTAGTTGTTAGTCCTTTGTTGATTAGATTACCTTCACATTATTCCCTGTGGGATTCAACCATGACTCTTTTTTTAGGTTAATATGTTGATGACGATCTTCCTTGTTTCCATTTGAGTAATAGGTTTAAGTCTCCATCAAAAATGGCGCCATTGTCGGGGAACAATAGGCGTACTGAGAGTATTTAGGACCTGTATTTTAGTATTTTTAATTCAATTTGTGAATACTTTTTCTTGTTCTTATTTTTTGTGTTCGATTATATGACTGATTGTGATAACTTCTTACTTGATGGATGTGAGCCCTATTTCTAGAGACCTTGTCTTCAATGCGAAGGATGTCATGGTGAGCTAACGGGTGTTGTGAGTCATGATTATCTCACTACTTTGTTCATAAACATACTCTTTGAAGAGATGTGAAGGGACCTATTGTCCATCATGAGGGTTGACTTTAGATGATTGCTCATTGTTAGATATGAAAGATTGGCCAAAATTGAAATGAATACTTTTAATTTTGAGGTGGACTTGAGAAAGAGCAATGAAGTAAGTGAGGCACCTTGTCTCATTATCAACAACCAGGAGTTGGAGTCTTAAGAAGATAGAATGGTCTGTAATGTGGAAGGAATTTTTGGTGAGTGCATGCCATCAAAGCCAATAATCATCCAAAATTCTAAAATTGAGGAAATGATACTAAAATTACAAGAAAAAGCCATGGAAATCCTTAATATCAAATTTGATTCATTTGAAGTTGAGGGTGTCACTTGCTTGGAGGCCATGAAGTATGAAAAATGTGAAAAAGGCCTCTCAATGTTCTCATTTCCACCCAATGAGCCTAAAATAAAATTGATGTCAAGTTGGGTAGAAAATTTAAGTCCTCAAAGTGGAGAGACTGAAGGAATGTGTTGACAATCTCCAATTATCCCCATGTGCTCAACCGGAAGGATATCTTGAAGTTGGGGAGAAGATTCATCGCCTCAAAATTGAAATATAAAAAAGGGTGGTGAGTCAAATTTGTTCAATTTTAATTTTTTAGTTTAATTTATGCATTTTTATTTTTTAGAGTAGCTTCTTAATTTTAATTTTTAGTTTTGGCTAACCCTCACAATTTTCAAGCCTTTGGTAGTGGTTTTGCATATGTTTAGAAGTGTCAAATTGATTGGAATTTAATATTTGGGTGGAAACACCATCAAAATAAAAAAAAAAGTCTAGGTTATTTTGACCGCACTTTTAGGCCCAGGCATAGCCCATTGATAAAGGGCGGACTGCCGAAGTGGGCCTGGAATAGCCCAAAGTTGCAGAAAATGGCCCAAGTCTGGCACCTAGTTCAACACTGCGAATACAAAACAAAGGTCCGCGAATATGGAAGTCAACTTTGTTGACTTTCTGCAGATGCGCCCTTATGTCCACGAACGTGAAGTGTGTGAGGAAGGTGGAGTGGCATGAATGCGCCTACTTGTCCACAAAGTTGAAGATCTAACGGGGTGCAGTAAATGAAAAGACAAGTCACTTGAAACTTGTTTCACTTTCTCAGAAAAAGGAACACGGGCATGAAAAAATAGTGTGAGCTAAATAAATTTTTAAGAATTTTTGCTCTCACAACTCTTCAAGAAAAGGTCAAGTTTTTTCTTCTTCATCCTTTTTTATTCTTCATCTTGAGGTATGTCTAGTCAACTCATCCTCCTTTCTTATTCATCATAGGTAATATGTGCAATCATGAAAACTTTGTTACAATGGTGATGCAAATTGTTCAATTCTTTCTACCATGATGTAAAAAATTTGTTGAAATTGTGCTAGTCTTTTCCATTGTTATGTTCTTGGCTTGACTTTGATGCTACTGTGGTGTCTCACTTCTAGGATTTTTAGGAGTCAGTTCTCTTGTGTTTATTTTGTGTAAGAATTGAATCAATTATGGTGCAAAATGTTAAGTGTTTCTTGGGTAGTGATTGTATGTTGTTGGGGATAGATTTGGGAGTATTATCTTGTAAAAATGCTACTGTAAAGTCATTCCCCCATATGTTTGATTAAATGTCCCTGAGAATTTTGGAAAAATTGTGTTGATAATGTTTGCTCTCCACGAACGTGGACACTGTGCTACAAATGTAGAGTTTTGGGAACTCTATGTTCTCCGTGAATGCGGAGCACTGAGTGACTAGAACTCCGCAAATGCGCCAGTGTGGCCACGAACATGGAGTACAATCTATCACAATGCAAAAAGCTCAAATTCACACTGTTTGATCTGGACCTCTTTCCACTAATTTCTTAGGCTCAAATACTTCCTAATACATGGTTTAAAAAATCTATAAGATGTTTTGTCATGTTGGCTCTGACTATAGGTAGAATCGGTGAAAAATAGATCCTGATAACATACTCCATAATGCTGAACTCGTCCTAAAGGTGGGTGAAGATGAATACTTTGATCAAAGCAGGTTCTTTTTAGCTCAATGTGCTAGAAAATATGATGAATACTTGGGCCAGACCGTGATTAGAGAGAAGGGGATTTGTTTTGATAAAGTTGAGGAGAAGATATCAGAGTTCTTTTATTGGCTTTACACTTCAGGTTGGCTATACTTTGTTGTTGAGTAGATCAAGGCCATCCACACCATAATATCCAAGTTCTTTGCTAATGCCTTGGAGACTAAATTTTGAGAGCTAGTGGCTACAATGGTCCAAGGAGTAAGAGTTGATTTCATCCCAGCTAATACATCATTGCCACATGTTAGCATTAGACCATGCTAAATGGCAGACTCTGAGTTTGCCATATCATCTCCCCCTTTTTATTAATTCTTCACACCCTTTTTCGATGTTTTAGGCTTGTTTGGACTCCAATTTTCGCAAACGAACTATGAAACTCTAATAAATTTGACGTTCCAAATCCAATGGAGCAGAAAATATTTCCACCAGAGGTTGTTACAGTCAGATGTGGGTTCCTATAATAACCCAACCTAGGGGCCTAGTCGTCCCATGGCGAACGGAATACCCAAAAGAACCTCATCAAAGCCATCCTAAATATCTTAAGAATTCATAGACATAAAACATTAAGAAAAGAGGAATTGAAAATGGGGAAGGTTCTTTGGGAAATTTATGAAAATGAAGCAACATTTAAAAGCATACATGAAAACAAGATTTGTCCAAACATCATACATTCTAACCATGGATGGGTCGACCAATCGACGATTAATGAGTGTATAATTACACTTATTTCTTACTTTTTTTAATGATTTTGTATTGTTAATTTTATAATTTGAGGCTAATTATATTTTGAATGGTGTATATTTAAGGCACATATATTCTAAATAGAGATTTGTTGGGAAGAATTGAAGTTGGAGTTTAATTGGAGAAAAAAGGAGTTGGAGTGAAGCAATATGTACTTGCATCACTTTGTACTCCATGAACGTGGCCCTTAGGCCCACAAACATTCAGCAATAGGATGCAGTGAAGCGCATACGTGCTGAGCCAGACGTGTAGGTGAAGCACAAGAAGACTATTATCTACGATCATGGATTGCTAGGGCGCGAACATGAAGTATTAACTTTAGTTGACCTCTGCAAAAGTAGTAAAACCTCTACAAATGCAGAGTACTAATGTGAACAGCATCAGGGCAATTATGAAATTTCACCATTTTAGTCTAAAATCATATATACACTGATTCCCATCCTTTGTTCTTCATCACTAGACATTCCTTCATCATTGTCAATACGAATTTAGAGAGAGAATACACACATTAGTGTAGATTCTGAGTTTTGGGAGATGATTTAAAGCAAGTTTTCTACAATTTCTAGGGTGGATTGAAGAGTGTAGACTTCCATTGTAAAAATCTTTCACTCACTCTTTCTTTCCTTGTTCATAAATTTATAAATTGTTGATTTATTAAAGCTTGGATGTTAATTTGTTTATGGGTATTGACTGAATCTCTTGCTTTCATGCTTAGTTGATTATATTCTTACAAATCAAGTGGGTTTCTCCCTAAAATGCTTTGATTGGATTCAATTGATTTATGGGTTCATGCTTACCTTCATGTTTAACTTATGATTTGAGATCGCAAACTTGAATCTAGCTTAGATCGTCAATTATTTCATGAGAATGTGTAGTTGGAGTAGAGGGTTTGTACAATGGTCATGGGTTTGTGTGTTGAGTGCCTTAAATGGACTCAATGGCTAAGGTTTTAGGAGTTTTACTCATGAGTTTCTCACACCAGACGTGTCTTTGAGTGGTTAGTGTATTGAGGTCATAACAAGCTCTTTTGAAACATCATTACCATTATAATTAAGGTAGTGATTACAAGCAGCCTAGCCTACCCATTGATTTTATATGATGCTAAGTGTGATGGATCTATTGGGCTTTGATTGACTCCTATATTCCCAATCCTTTCTCCCTTGCTTGATTAATCCTCATCCCATTTTCTTATAAGAGTAGTTGTTAGCTTAGAACTCCCCGCATTAGTTAATAATTATGGTGTTCACTTGTTGAGATGAAATTTGTAGTTGTTAGTCCTTTGTTGATTAGATTACCTTCACATTATTCCCTGTGGGATTCAACCATGACTCTTTTTTTAGGTTAATATGTTGATGACGATCTTCCTTGTTTCCATTTGAGTAATAGGTTTAAGTCTCCATCAAAAATGGCGCCATTGTCGGGGAACAATAGGCGTACTGAGAGTATTTAGGACCTGTATTTTAGTATTTTTAATTCAATTTGTGAATACTTTTTCTTGTTCTTATTTTTTGTGTTCGATTATATGACTGATTGTGATAACTTCTTACTTGATGGATGTGAGCCCTATTTCTAGAGACCTTGTCTTCAATGCGAAGGATGTCATGGTGAGCTAACGGGTGTTGTGAGTCATGATTATCTCACTACTTTGTTCATAAACATACTCTTTGAAGAGATGTGAAGGGACCTATTGTCCATCATGAGGGTTGACTTTAGATGATTGCTCATTGTTAGATATGAAAGATTGGCCAAAATTGAAATGAATACTTTTAATTTTGAGGTGGACTTGAGAAAGAGCAATGAAGTAAGTGAGGCACCTTGTCTCATTATCAACAACCAGGAGTTGGAGTCTTAAGAAGATAGAATGGTCTGTAATGTGGAAGGAATTTTTGGTGAGTGCATGCCATCAAAGCCAATAATCATCCAAAATTCTAAAATTGAGGAAATGATACTAAAATTACAAGAAAAAGCCATGGAAATCCTTAATATCAAATTTGATTCATTTGAAGTTGAGGGTGTCACTTGCTTGGAGGCCATGAAGTATGAAAAATGTGAAAAAGGCCTCTCAATGTTCTCATTTCCACCCAATGAGCCTAAAATAAAATTGATGTCAAGTTGGGTAGAAAATTTAAGTCCTCAAAGTGGAGAGACTGAAGGAATGTGTTGACAATCTCCAATTATCCCCATGTGCTCAACCGGAAGGATATCTTGAAGTTGGGGAGAAGATTCATCGCCTCAAAATTGAAATATAAAAAAGGGTGGTGAGTCAAATTTGTTCAATTTTAATTTTTTAGTTTAATTTATGCATTTTTATTTTTTAGAGTAGCTTCTTAATTTTAATTTTTAGTTTTGGCTAACCCTCACAATTTTCAAGCCTTTGGTAGTGGTTTTGCATATGTTTAGAAGTGTCAAATTGATTGGAATTTAATATTTGGGTGGAAACACCATCAAAATAAAAAAAAAAGTCTAGGTTATTTTGACCGCACTTTTAGGCCCAGGCATAGCCCATTGATAAAGGGCGGACTGCCGAAGTGGGCCTGGAATAGCCCAAAGTTGCAGAAAATGGCCCAAGTCTGGCACCTAGTTCAACACTGCGAATACAAAACAAAGGTCCGCGAATATGGAAGTCAACTTTGTTGACTTTCTGCAGATGCGCCCTTATGTCCACGAACGTGAAGTGTGTGAGGAAGGTGGAGTGGCATGAATGCGCCTACTTGTCCACAAAGTTGAAGATCTAACGGGGTGCAGTAAATGAAAAGACAAGTCACTTGAAACTTGTTTCACTTTCTCAGAAAAAGGAACACGGGCATGAAAAAATAGTGTGAGCTAAATAAATTTTTAAGAATTTTTGCTCTCACAACTCTTCAAGAAAAGGTCAAGTTTTTTCTTCTTCATCCTTTTTTATTCTTCATCTTGAGGTATGTCTAGTCAACTCATCCTCCTTTCTTATTCATCATAGGTAATATGTGCAATCATGAAAACTTTGTTACAATGGTGATGCAAATTGTTCAATTCTTTCTACCATGATGTAAAAAATTTGTTGAAATTGTGCTAGTCTTTTCCATTGTTATGTTCTTGGCTTGACTTTGATGCTACTGTGGTGTCTCACTTCTAGGATTTTTAGGAGTCAGTTCTCTTGTGTTTATTTTGTGTAAGAATTGAATCAATTATGGTGCAAAATGTTAAGTGTTTCTTGGGTAGTGATTGTATGTTGTTGGGGATAGATTTGGGAGTATTATCTTGTAAAAATGCTACTGTAAAGTCATTCCCCCATATGTTTGATTAAATGTCCCTGAGAATTTTGGAAAAATTGTGTTGATAATGTTTGCTCTCCACGAACGTGGACACTGTGCTACAAATGTAGAGTTTTGGGAACTCTATGTTCTCCGTGAATGCGGAGCACTGAGTGACTAGAACTCCGCAAATGCGCCAGTGTGGCCACGAACATGGAGTACAATCTATCACAATGCAAAAAGCTCAAATTCACACTGTTTGATCTGGACCTCTTTCCACTAATTTCTTAGGCTCAAATACTTCCTAATACATGGTTTAAAAAATCTATAAGATGTTTTGTCATGTTGGCTCTGACTATAGGTAGAATCGGTGAAAAATAGATCCTGATAACATACTCCATAATGCTGAACTCGTCCTAAAGGTGGGTGAAGATGAATACTTTGATCAAAGCAGGTTCTTTTTAGCTCAATGTGCTAGAAAATATGATGAATACTTGGGCCAGACCGTGATTAGAGAGAAGGGGATTTGTTTTGATAAAGTTGAGGAGAAGATATCAGAGTTCTTTTATTGGCTTTACACTTCAGGTTGGCTATACTTTGTTGTTGAGTAGATCAAGGCCATCCACACCATAATATCCAAGTTCTTTGCTAATGCCTTGGAGACTAAATTTGGAGAGCTAGTGGCTACCATGGTCCAAGGAGTAAGAGTTGATTTCCTCTACAGGAGTTGTAGGTTCTTCAGGTTCTACAGGACCACTTTAATTTTGTCTTCCTACTATGATATATTTGTCCTCCACGATTCATGGGATGGATGAGAAGATTATGCAACTTGTTGCAGGCCTTCCTCAAGGCCCACCAAAAGCTACAATAGATGACCATCCTACACTTGCTTCAATTATCGCAGCTCAGAGGGCCATGAGTGAATGACTCAAGCACATGAGTCAGATATAGGGACAAATTGAGCAGCGATAGAGGAAGTTTAGAGCATATGAAAAGAAGAAAAGAAAATTCAAGAAGAAGAGAAAATTCCTCAAAATGATGATGAGCAAGTTGATGAAGCTTTGTGTGTCTAATCCTTTAGATCCTGATGATCAGTTAACCATCTCTTATGGTTCGAGAGTCGAGTGATCATTTTCGGAAGTCCCTCATATTCTCTTTCTCTTTCTAGTTGTATTGTGAGGACACAATATAATTTTTAGTTGGGGGTGCTCCTTTGATTTGATTTGATTTGTATATGTTGATTCTGACTCTTGGATTCTTGTATTGTATATTATGGATTGATTCATGCTCTTGTTTGTTTGGTATTGATCTGCCCTTGTCAACCATGATTTATTCTGATTATGGTATGCCCTTGTCGGGCTTTTTGATATTGTGTTGGGATTAGCTATTTAGTTAGATTGATTAGAATTGATAGCTTCTTAATTTTTATTTTACTGGTGTGTATAATCAATGGTTCCCAATGATGGATTGAGTGATGACATTCTTAAGGGCAAATTGTTGATTAGGTGTATGAGTGCGTGAGTTGGTTGTTGTCTTTGGTGAAGTCTGAGTAGTCACTGACTCTTGTTGGAGCTATCCTAGTTAACTGTGACTTATTTAGTGCCAATAGATTTAGTCAAGTGTTGTGGATTGGGAAAAAGGCATACTCCTCCTATTTTGGATTTTAAATAGTTTTGGGTTGATTTTGAGACAACACTTTCAGTTTTTTTGTGATTCTCACTTTCTAAATGGATATATATTGATGAATGAGTCCCTTGTGCTTGACATGAGAGTGAAATTGAGCCTTTCTGTATTGATTTGCATGTCATGTGTGCGATGAGTTTTTGTTTTGTTCCTTGTGTTCACTTGTGTCACCTAGAACTTGCCTATGTAGTCTCGAAATGTTGGCTTTGATGTATTTTGATTGAAAAATGACCTTAAGCATTCTTTGGTTTATTTGAAGTCCACTTATCCTAAACAACCACCCTTTTCATTGATTTTATCCCTAGTCTCACTTTTTGAACCTAATCCTCTTTATTGGCAACCTAAATTACAAGCCACGACCTTTTTGAAAAGATATCCCTCTTTTGAACCCTTGTCCCTCCTTGAACTTGAGTTGTTTGTGATAAGTGAGTCTTTAAGCCTAAGTTGAGGGTGATGTAGGAACAAAAGGAAGGGTGTCTATCACTTGGCTTTTCAAAAGAAATAAAAAGGAAAAGAAAGATGAATAGAGAAAAGAAAAGAAAAGAAAAAAAGTGCTTTGAAAGATGAAAAGAAAAAGAAGAAAAAGTTCTTAAATGAAAAGAATCGAATCCACCAAAATGTTGAAAATGTTTGCTAGTGGGACATCTGAGTGGAAAAGTTAAAAAGAAATGGATGATGTGTGTAGAGTTTACAGAGGGTTAGTCACTATTATCCAAATTGTATCCTACTCTACCCCAAAGCCGATATTAAAAGCTTGAAAATCCCTTTTATATTTCCAACCAAAAGAAATGGAGCTAATGTTAATTGAAAATTTGGGCAAGCCTATGGTGTGGCACTTATTCGCATAGGATGTTCTTTTGTCGAGCGTCGGTGTTTGAGTCCTTTTCCCTTGTTCATTATGTATGCTTGTGTGTTTTAGGGACTTTTTTCATTTTTGTGAGGACATGCAAGTTGAATTGGATTGGTGATATAGATGCTTCTCAAGGTTAAGTCAAGTAGAACTTGTTTAGTTGACTAGGAGTTTGATTCATTTGTTGAGGAGTTGTGTTGTCCCTTGGTCATTCTTGGAAGTTTATTTTGAATTGAAAAATATGCTTGTGAAAGTAAAGGAGTTCTTTGATAAACATTCACATGCTTGTGCTAATTGTTGGTACCAACCAGTGTCATGATCATGGTTTAGTTTTTCGGAAGTGAATTGGGATTGTTGTGCTTAAATTTCTAGCCTCTTTAGTTTGGTTTTGTTTTGCTTGAGGACAAGCAAGTCATAAGTTGGGTTTGTTGATGAGTGTATAAGTTACACTTTTTTTCTTATGATTTTTTGTTGCTAATCTTATAATTTGAGGCTAATTATGTTTTGAATGGTGTATATTTAAGGTACATATGTTGTAAATAGAGATTTGCTGGGAAGAATTGAAGTTCGAGCTTAATTGGAGAAAAAAGGAGCTGAAGTGAAGAAAAATGTACTTGGCATCGCTTTGTACTTCGCGAACATGGAGAAGTAGCATGCAATAAAGCGTGAATGCGCTGAGGCCAGGCGGCTAGGTGGAGCATAGGAAGACTATTATCTACAATTGCGGATTTCTGAGGGACGAACGTGCAGTGTTAACTTTAGTAGACCTCTACACATGCGATAAAAGATACACGAATATAAAGTACTAATGTGACCAGCATCAGGGCAGTTAAAGAATTTCACCATTTTAGTCCCAAATCAGATCTACACGCACTCCCGGACCTTGTTCTTCATCACTAGACATTCCTTCATCATTGTCCATACTAATTTAGAGAGAGAATATACACCTTATTGTAGATTTTGAGTTTTGGGTAAGGATTTAGAGCAAGTTTTCTACAATTTCTTGTGTGGATTGAAGAGTGTGAAATTCCATTGTAAAAATCTTTCACTCTCTTTGTTTATATGTATTGATTGAATCTATTACTTTCATACTTTGTTGGTTATATTCTTGCAAATCAAGTGAGTTTCTTCCTAAATTTCTTTGATTGAATTCAGTTGTATCTAGCTTAGACCTTAAATTATTTCATGAGAATATGTTGCTGGAGTGGAGGATTTGTGTAATGGTCATAGGTTTCTGTATTGAGTTCCTTAAACGGACTCAACGTCTAAGGTTTTAGAAGTTTTACCCACGAGTTTCTTACACCAGACGTGTCTTTGAGTGATTCGCATATTGAGGTCGTAACAAGCTCTTACAAAAAATCATTACCATCATAATTGAGGTAGTGATTACAAGCAACCTAGCTTACCCATAGTGTTTATATGATGCTAAGTGTGATGGATCAATTTGGCTTTGATTGACTCCCATATTCCCAATCCATGCGCCCGTGTTTGATTAATCGTCATTATATTTTCCCTTTAGGAGTAGTAATTAGCTTAGAACTCCCTCCCCCATTAGTTAATAATTGTAGTGTTCACTTGTTTAGTTGAAATTAGTAGCTATTAGTCCTTGATTGATTCAATTACCCTCATATTGTTCCCTGTGGGATTTGACCGTAACACTTTTGTTGGGTTAATATATTGATGATGATTGTCCCTGCTTTCATTTGAGTAGTGGGTTTGAGCGCTCATCAATGATCATCCAACATCAAATAGAAAAGACTTTAAAATTAACAACATAGAAAGTGAATGCCTTAAAAGAGCAACATAAACATGGTCTCAAAAGAAAATATAAGCTAGAATAGAAAATGGTAGAGACCCGAACTAAGGTTTCATCACAAAATACTATTCTCGAATGTCTGACATCTAGCCACAAGCTGGTGGAGGAGCACCTGTCCTTACATAGTTAAATCATGCAGGAAAAATATGTGTTAGTACTTTTAGAATGTACTAAGAATATGAGATGCAATGCAAATGTCAAATTTCAATGCCATCATTTATAAATAAGGATAAACATGCATGGGACAATAAATAGGGTACTTTAAATATGAGCTTATTCATGCACAGGGATTATCATACCAAGATGAGTAAAAGTCATGCACATAAAGAACACATGTGATGGAACCATATCATAGAATCATAAACTTGTAGGAGAATACATTAACTGACATATAAGACTATGTAAGCTACTACATGGAATCCAACATAAACCCCTACGTTGGCATGGGAGACCACTTGATGGGTGGAACTCCATCATCTTAGCATGCATCTTTATATAACATAAATGGCCCATGTGGATCCACTAGCCTAGCCTACAAGGGCTCCTATGGTGGCACATAGTTAATGAGACAAAGAGTTTCTACTAGGGTTCCCTTACCGAACCCCACCTCAATGTAACATTCGGTTCTAAGTCAACCCATGGAATCTTTAAAATATATCTTAGTCAATTTATGGCACTTAGAATCATAAGTAGCAATCTTAAGAGTATCTCGAAATTAAGGAACCACTGAGTGAGTATTATCCTTTCATCTTGGAGATCTTCTTAAACATCTTTAGGGAAATTGTCAACATACTTATATCTTTGAAAAATCATAACTTTAAAACTTTTATTTAATTCCCTGATCTTTATCATAAAACATGCAAAACATGACTTGAAACAAGGTGGGCTAAGCTTTTAAGTTAGAATAATCATAAATCACAAAATCATGGTAAATATAAGCCCACACTTCATTACTTAAACCCACATCATTGGGGTCATCATCATTAGCTTGAAAACATGTAAATACTTAGTGAAACATCATAGGATATCATGAAAATAATTTAATAGCGTAAAACATAATAAAATCATCATTCACATTCAAATTAACTTGAAGGAACTTAAAGAAAAGATAAAAGACATTGTGTAGGACATTGTGGGTGAAAGGGAGCCAACAAATCAAACTCACATACCTTGGTAAGCTTAGGAAGAAGGAATTTATTGTGTGAATAGAAGACCCCTTGGAACCCTAGCCTCCTTAGCTTGTTCTTCTTCTATGGGAGAGTATTTTCTTGCCTTAGGTTTTTGAGAATGGTAGAATGGTAGAATGAATAAGGGTCCTAAGGCTTTAAGGTCTGATTTAGGGCCCTTAGAATCCCATAAACAACATAGTATAATATTAGGAATTTCATAAATGATAAAACTGCCCTTCATTCAAACTTCCAGAATGAATCTACGAAAGCCTGATTATGGGTCATAGTTTGAACCACGTACCATAGTCTTGTCCGTCCTATTAACTTTTCCTAACCATAAAAACTATTTTGTTGACCTGAACCATGAAACCCCTTTTTAGGGCCTTCCTCTGACTTACAACCCATGGTTGGACTCGTAGAGTCCTTCTACACTTAGTCTTTTTTTACTTTATTGGACCTCATATACAAAGGGTTTATATAATCCATACTTTGTTCTATGGACCGTTCTGTTAATTGTAGGTCACTTTCTAGAAATTCTAAATTTCCTTCATGTTTGGCACCCTCATCTACGAACCATCAAACATTCTACGAGTTGTCGATGGGTACGTGGGTTATCCCCCACTTGGAAAATTGTTCCCTTTCCTAAAGTTCATATTTACGAGGACAACCTACGGACCATCAATCTATCTACGGGTCGTAAGTTGTCCTCGTGGATTGACCTTAGGCCATTTTTTGTCTAACTTTTTCTGCACTCTTAGGCTTCCTAAACTGAGGGTCGTTACAATATCACCCCTTTAGGAACTTTAGTCCCTGAATGTTCTTAAAGGCGGGCTCTAAAGAGTAAATCATCAGCTAACAACTCAAATTGTATGCAAAAATACAACGTAAACAACATTTATAAAATTTTCAAAATCCACATTTAAAAGTTGCTTAAATAGTCCATAATCATAGAGATAAGTGCATGCATCATGCAAAACTAAAATGCAAGGAATTTAGGCTTTAAGCAAGAATGACTTAATACCTTAGGCTTGAGTAGAGTGGAATAGATACTGGTAACGCTTATCATATCCGGTTCCGCCTCCCATGTAGCACCATCAACTTGTTGATTTCTCCAAATAACTTTGACGGATGAGACTTCCTTATTTTTTAGCTTTTTTACTTGCCGATCTAGAATCTCAACCAGTACCTCTTCATAACTCAAATCCTTTTTAATGTTCGCATCATGCAAAGGAACTATGGAGTTGGGATCACCTTTGAACTTTCTCAACATCGGCACATGGAAAATCGAATAGATCAAATGCATCTCATTGTGTAGGTCTAACTCATATGCCATATTTTTTGCTCTTCTCACCACCTTGTAAGTCCTTACATACCTAGGGTTTAATTTTCCCTTTTAACCAAACTAGATCACACCTTTAATAGGAGACACCTTCAAGTAGACCCAATCACTAATTTGGAACTCAAAATCCCTTCTCCAAACATCGGAGTTGGTCCTTTGCCGACTTTGAGCAATTGATTTTCCCTTATGCTTTTAATTTTCTCCATAGCATTCATGACTAAGTCTGATCCTATCAATGCCATCTCACTGACTTCGAACCACCTAATGGGGGATCTACATCTCCTACCATACAATGCCTCAAATGGCGCCATCCTAATATGTGCATGGAAGCTATTATTGTAGGTAAACTCAATAAGAGACAAATATTCATCCAAACTTCCCTTGAACTCCAACAGACAAGATCTCAACATGTCCTCTAATGTTTGAATAGTCCTCTCAGCTTGCACGTCGACTTAGGGATAGAAAACAGTACTCAACTTTACCTTCGTACCAAGTCCCCTTTGAAAAGACATCCAATAATGAGAGGTGAATTGGACTACACAATCCGATATGATGGACAATGGAACCCATGCAACCTCACCAACTTTTTCATGTACAAGTGAGCATAATCTTTGGTACTAAAGGTTGTTTTAATCGGTAAGAAGTGAGCCAACTTTATCATGCGATCCACTATCACCAATATGGAATCAAAATGCTTTTTGGTCCTTGGCAAACCTACTACGAGGTCCATATTGAGCTCTTCCCACTTCTAAGAAGGGATGTCAATATCTTGATCTAGACCACCCGGCGTTTGATGTTCCACGTTAACTTTTTGGCAATTGGCGCATTCGAATACAAATTGAGCAATGTCCTTCTTCATCTCATTCCACCAATAGATCTCTCTCAAGTCTCTGTACAACTTTGTAGTACTAGGTTGAATAGAGTAGGAGGAGTTTTGAGCTTTGCACATTATCAAATTCTTCAACTCACCATCATTTGGTACACATAACCTTCCTTGATATTGAAGTACACCATCTCCCCCTTGCGAGAAACCTCTATATTTCCTTCCTTCACTAAGGTTTTTAACTCTACTAAAACGAGGTCAAGATCTTGCTTGGCCTTAACATCATTGATCAAGGAAGACTCGGACCCATGAAGTACTACCACATCACCACTTCCAGATTCATTCAACCTCACTCTCAACCTAGCCAACCTATAAACGTCCTTGGCCAACCCATTTTTCCCATCATCCTCCAAGTGAGACACTCTACCCATGGAGATTCAACCAAGGGCATCGACTACGACATTGGCTTTCCCCGAGTGATACTTCACACTAATGTCATAATCTTTGAAGAGATCTAACCACCTTCATTTCCTCAAGTTGAGATCCTTTTGGGTAAACATGTGTTGAAGGCTTTTATGGTCGATAAAGATATTCATATGGATCCTATACAAGTAAGGTTGCCAGACTTTCAAGGAAAACACTACTGCTGCAAGCTCAATGTCGTGAGTCGGGTAATTCCACTCATGTACCTTCAATTTTCTAGAAGCATATAAATCACTTTACCATTTTTCATTAGCACACACCCTAACCCAATCCTTGATGCATCATAATAAACATTGAACTTATCATTCCCTTTCGACAATGTCAATATCGGATCTAAAGATAGTCTATTCTTCAAAGTTTGGAAGCTTTTCTCACACTCATCCGTCCACACAAACTTTTCTTTATTTTGTCAACTTCGTGAGTGGGGATGAAATAGAGGAGAAATCTTATAAAAACCTATAATTTTCGGCCAGGCCCAAGAAACTCCTTATGTTGGTAGGAGTCAATCACCTTGGCAAATTTCTCACTGCCTCGGTCTTTTTAGGATCAACCTTGATATGATCATGTGATACCACATGCCCAAGGAAGGCAACTTCATCTTGCCAAAACTCACATTTGTCAAATTTTGCATAAAGTTTTTGCTCTCTTGGGGTTCATAATACCATCCTCAAATTCTCCAAGTATTCTTTTTGACCTTGGGAGTAGATTAGAATGTCATCAATAAACACCATTACAAACATGTCAAGGTAGGGCTTGAATACCCTATTCATAAGGTCCATAAATATAGTTGGTGCATTGGTGAGACTAAACGACATCATCACAAACTCGAAGTGGCCATACCTAATTGGAAATGTCATCTTAGGAATGTCACTCTCTTACCCTTAATTGGTGATAATTGAACCTCAATTCAACCTTGAAGAAGTTTGTAGCCCCTTACAATTGATCAAACAAGTTATCTATCCTTATGAGTGGGTATTGTTTCTTGATGGTGACCTTGTTGAGTTGTTGGTAGTCTATGCACATACTGAGTGATCCATCTTTCTTCATCACAAACAATATCAGAGCACCCCATGGACACCTGCTAGCTCTAATGAAACCCTTCTCCAAAATATCCTTTGATTGTTCCTTTAGTTTTTTAACTCTAGGGGAGCCATTCTATATGGAGAGATTGAGATAGGTTAATTGTTGGGTAGGAGATCTATGCCAAAGTTTATCTCCCTTTCTGCAGAAATACCTGGTAACTCACCTGGAAAGACATCAAGAAACTCATTCACAATAGGGGCCGACTCAAGGGAAGGAACTTTAGGGGTGCCATCGTTGACTTTTACTAAATGGTATATGCATGCCTTAGAGATCATTTTTTAAGCTTTTAAGAAAGACATAAACCAACCTTTACATGAAGAGTTACTACCCTCCCAGTCATGAATTGGCTCATTTGGGAATTGGAACTTGATTCTATGGGTTTTATAATCAATGGAAGCATATGAGGCATGCAAGCAATCCATCCTGCATATTACATCAAAATCTACCATGGAGAACTCAAATACATCACAAAGGAAAATGTTTCTCGAGCTAACTGCACTAATCAAAATTCTTATTCAAGGCACATCTCCTAAGTGCATTGACTAAGTCAACTATTAACATGTTTTTGTGGCTAAATTTGTAAGCCAAGACATAATTGTATGAGACATGGTTCTTGCCTAATTTGATCATTCCAGAGCTAAAGGAATTGTGAAAATTCGAGGTCATTTCCTAGGACTTTACTAGAATACTCATTTTACTAGTAGAACTTCCCGGTTAACTCAAGAACTCACATAAATTTCAAATAACCCAACCAATAACCATCTCAATAATCCCAACTGACCACCAATGGCACGAGATCACTATAAACATGCTCAAATCAACAAAATAAATGCAAACACATATAAATGATCTAGATGGTCATTACATAAATACCCCTAAATCCTTTTTCTAATCGACATTTTACACAAACTCTTCATCAGTTCACCAAATCTATAGGACTATCTCAGGTGATTATGAAGTAAGTTTCTAATTTATTTTTTTGAATTTGTGTTTTTTATTGATGAAAACAGAGTTAGTTAGGTTAGTAATGGATGGTTTGAAGTTGAGTTTAGGGTTTTGTGTTGAATTTGTTTTATTTTGGCTAAGTTTTAGGTTGCTAAAAAGTTGACCCATAACTTTTTTTATAATCTTTCCAATTTGGAATGGATATGCACATTATCTTGAGGTTTCACTACAGTGGAAAATTATAACAAAAACCTTGTATTAAGTATATGGGAGGTACTTCATTAATTGATTTTATATAGATATCGATAAATTCTCCTATTTCAAGTTTGTGATTATGTAAAGAAATTGGGTATAATTGTGATGCTTGTATTGTCTATATTAGACCACCTAAAACTCATTACCGTGTAGAAATAAAAACTGATAGGAATATTATGGGTATTGTACCTCAATTAAACATTGGAGATATTTTATTGGAGATATTTTATGTGTGGTCCCACTCCCTGTCCATTAAACATTGGAGATATTTTATTGGAGATATTTTATGTGTCCCACTTAATTGAAGAACTTATTGTGGTCCCACCCCCCCGTCCATTTAATATGTAAAATATGTGGGTGGGGAATCTAACCCTACTTTTGATAAAGAATCTAGTCAAACCTTTGAGGGTAGTGAAGGTTTAGGGTTTGAAGAGTTTGCATAGCCTTAAGAACTTGTTGAGACTATATAGCCTCAAGAACCTGTAGAGACTGCATAGCCTCAAGAACTTATCGAGACTGCACAACCTCAACAACCTGTTGAGACTAAACAACCTCAACAACTTGGTGAGATTACACAACTTGAACAATATAGTGAGACTAAAACTTTTGTTGATGTTAGGGAGGGGTTGGCGGGAACTTCTTTTGTTGTTGCGTCTGATATTCTAGTAGTTGAATCTGATTAAGAAAGTGAAATAGAGGCTAGTGAAGATTTAGAATATGTAGATTTTCTTGACGAAGATAAAGAATATGATAGTGTTGTCCATGAGGAAGTTAGACTTCTTAGGAAAGAAAAAAGAGTTGCCGAAATAAAAAAGAGAAAATAAAAGGCCCATAGATTGAAGCTATTAATTTAGGGAAAAGAGGAGTTGATTTAGGATATCATGAGAATTTATCCAAGAAACAAAATACTTTAGAAGGTAAGATAGGTGGAGATGACCCATACTTTGATTCAAATGAAGTTGTTAGCTTTGTAATAGATATTGATGTAGAAGTTGATGAGGTTCAAAAACCTATAAGAAGAGAAAAAAGCAACAAGATCAAAAAGAAATAAAAATAGAGTTGTCTTTGATGCAAATTATCAGTAAATAGTTTGGGAGACTGGTCTCGCTTTTGAAAGTGTTAACAAATTTAGAGAGGCCATTACTAGATATGCAGTTCAGGAATATGTTGAATTGTATAAGTACATTAGTGAATCAACTAGGATTAGGGTTAAGTGTACAACTAGTTGTCCATGGTTGTTGTTTGGGAGTAATGATTCAAGAGCAGGTAATTTTATGGTGAAGAATTACAATTCAGTGCACAAATATAATGGCACAACCAAAAAATAAACTGTTCAATTCAAAATACTTATCAGAAAAAGGTACAAGGATAAAATTATTTCACAACAAGGCATTAGACTTTTTCAGTTGCAAACTTAGAGTGAAGAAAGAGTTGGCGGGGAATGTTGGGAGGACAGTAGCAAAAAAAGCTACAAACATTGCGTTGAAAAAATATTATGGGTGATCATGTGAAGGAGTTTAAAAGAATTTTAGATTATAGAGATGAGCTCTTAAGGACAAATCCAGGAAGCACATGTGTGGTGAGGTTTAGTGAAGAAACCTTTGAAGGTTGAAGAAAAATGTTTCAATCATTTTACATTTGCTTTTAATAAGGCATTCAAAGTTGGTTATAGAAAATGTATTTTCTTGGATGGTTGCTTTTTGAAAGGGGTTTCCAAAGGCCAATTATTTGTGGATATTTATAAGGATGGAAACAAGCAGATGTTACATATAGAATGGGTTGTGATAAAAGTAGAAAACACATTCACTTGGAGATGATTTGTAAAGATTTTAAGGAATGATATTGAGCTTGGAGATGGATCTAGATTGACCACTATCACTGATATGCAGAAGGTATTTTATTTCTTGTTTATTCATTAGATAATCTACATCTTATAACTATATTATATATACTTAATTATGGTGTCTAGTTTCTTTCAATTTTGATGAAGGGTCTTGATAAAGCTATTCAAGATATTCTGCCAACTGCAGAACAAAAAATGTGTGCAAGACACATTCTAGTCAACTAGTCCAAAGATAAGAGAGGTATTGCGAAGAAGAAATTTCTTTTAGACATGAGCCTCTCTCAAAATAGTATCCCTCAAACCATCAACATCCGGAACACACAAACGATCTTGGTACCGAAGTAACCCATTTCCTCCTTGGGAGAAAACCTCAATCTTACCATCAGAAACCAACTTTTTCAATTCCACCAAAGACGGATCTAAATCTTGTTTAGCCTTGACATCAACCACCAAAGAAGTCTCGGACCCATTTTGCACCGACACACTACCATGGTCGGATTTAGATAATTTTACCCCCAATCTAGTCAAACGGTGAACATCCTTCACTACCTCCTTCTTCTCCTCATCTATATGAGCAACACTCCCCATAGAAAGTCTACTAAGAGCATCCGC